>CATIWC010001125.1:0-201462 GCA_948472305.1 Vicia faba
TAAAAACAAACTCAAGTGTTGGAGTGTTTGTTGATACTACCCATACAAAGCAGACAACATTCAGAGAGATTCATCATTTTCATGAATCTTCCGAACCTGACCAACTTTTCAATTATGTTAACGACTCCTTTAAAAAAAAAGTTGACATGCACTACACAATTATTATTTTATATGAGAACCAAATATTTATTTAATATAAGCACATATATAATATATTTTATAATATTATCAAAAATTTATATTGAACAAATATTTTTCATTCATGATTCAATCGTCTCTTATTACATTTCTGTTTTATTGAATAGTCAAATATTGAACAAGAAAAATAATAGCAATTTATGAATTAGCCAAAACAAAGTTAAAGTCTATTTGATGCCCTCTAAACTAATCTACCTTAATGAGAATTAAATTACAATTAATGAAAATTAAGAGCCTAGTTTGCCTGGTCATGGAATAACCACAAGAAAAATAATATTCTCAATTACTACTAAATTTTATGTAAAATATTGGTATAAATACATCACTAGAGTCCCATCGTTTTTCATCAAACAACATTTAGTCTTTCAGAAAATAACTAAAATGAGTTCATTTTCCGTAATGTGTGTCTTGGGATTAATATTTATGATGGTGGGGAATCATGTTGTATATGCACAAGACTCACCAGCAGATTACGTGAACGCCCACAATGCAGCAAGATCGCAGGTTGGTGTTCGGAATATTGTTTGGGACAACACAGTCGCTGCTTTTGCACAAAACTATGCTAATCAACGTAAAGATTGTCGACTGATCCACTCGGGTGGTGGTGGTCGTTACGGGGAGAATCTCGCGATGAGCACCGGAGGCTTGAGTGGCACAGACGCTGTGAGGTTGTGGGTTGATGAGAAACGCGACTATAATTATAATAGTAATTCATGTGCTAATGGTAAAGTGTGTGGCCATTATACTCAAGTTGTTTGGAGAAACTCAGCTCGTCTTGGATGTGCGAAAGTTAGATGTAATAATGGAGGAACATTCGTTACTTGCAACTATGATCCACCTGGTAACTATGTTGGCCAGAAGCCATACTAAGTGCACGATTCATATCATCATATGTTTCAGTTAAGCTATAGAAGCCATAACATATATAATGAATAAATAAATAATACAAGAAAATAAGTACGTAATGAGTTTCTGACTCATTAGTTTAAGTATGATAATGGTTCTCAAATAATAAAATAATGTTTATGTGAGCTAATCATATGTATTTTATATATGAAATATCTCTTGTATTAAGAGATTTTGGAATAAATAAGTTTAATACTCCCTCTATTAATAAATCATCATAATTAACTATTGGTGAAATCAAATTAATATTAATGTAAAGTGAGAAAATATTAAACCTTAAATCAAACTTACCCCTTTAAATTAATCCTATTAAATGAGCTTTTATGTGAAAGATGAGATTAGTCCTATTAAATTAATTAGTCGTAAGATCGAATACCAAAATTTAAAAAAAAATTGTAACAGTTTACACTAAAGCTAAACTTTAATTTTAATGATTTTGGCAATTGTTTAACTGTAAATAAATAAATAAAATGAGTTTTTCATATTTTCTTATTCAATATCCTTTGAAAAGTTTAATAAACAATATTAAATTCAATAAGTAATTGCACAAAACCATTATCACTTAAAACATTATACATTTACAAAGAAAAAAAATTGAACATCAAATTTAAATGAAATTACTAATACATACTTGATTGGCCCCAAGTAATGGATATACAGAAGTAATAAAAAATTATCAGAGATCCATGATCAGCTATCGTCACTACTCAGTTGTAAAGAGGATTTTATCTCGGTTTGTCAAATGAGATAACGAAAGGTGATATGACACTACTAAAAACTGTAAATTAGAGACGAAAATTTGTAAGGGAAATAAATTTCTCACTAATTACGATGGATTTAGCAAGAAAAATCTATATAAATGATAAATCATTAATGAATTAAAATTAGTGAAGAAATTTGTGAGATAATTATTTCGTCACAAAAAATCCCTTATAAAATTCCTCACAAAATTTGTAATAGTAAAGTTAGTAGATTCTTCACTAGGTATTCCCATCCTAAGTTTCCTCTTGTAATAGTAAAGTTAGTAGATTCTTCACTAGGGATTCCCATCCTAAGTTTCCTCATAAATGTGATGGATATTTTTGTGATCTCAAATATATTTTTTCATTTAAAATAAATTATATATAAAATTCATTTTAATAACACTGTAGTTTATAATACACATTTATTAAAATTAAATTTTAATTAATCTAAATTATATATAATTATATATATAATTTTATATAATTTTATATTATATGGAAAAGTTTAGAAAGAAAGAATTGAAAAATTGCAAAATTTATCCTAAAAAATTTCAATTTTCCTCTAAGATTTCCCCTCTCATTGTTAAAGAACTTGTATGTTGGAGATGAGAAATTAAAGAAGGTGAAGTTCCATGCGCTAAGGAAGCATTACGAGATGATTTAAATGAAAGGAGATGAATACATTTTTGCATATTTCTCAAGAATTGTGACGCTAACTGTTGCAACTGGTTTTTAAATCAAGAGTCGTCACTATCAGTTTTTATCCTAGGGAAAGGCATCTAATAGGAAACTCTAATTCGCAGACAGGGATTCTAGGTTTCGGACTTCATTAGACGAAACGAAGGTGTTAGGCACCTTTTCATCTACCTTGTTCACAAGGATACTAGGTTTTAGGTTTAGGTTCGGGTAAAATAGGATTTTAAATTTTAATCAGGGGAAAGGGTTTAAATATTTTTATAGGGAAACTCGCTACGATTTTTGATCGTATACCTACGTGTCCTCTTATGAGGAATCAGAGTCTCAATTCGTAGTTCGTAGGGGGTTGGCGTTTTTTAGGGGCCACAAACGTACTTTGAATCACCTCGCACTTGGCTGGGAATAGTGATTGCGGAGATTTTGACTAAATGCGTGGTAAGTCAAAATTTGTTTGAAACCCTTTTTGCAAAAAACAGTTGATTAGATTAGTTGATTGTTAAAAATAGTTTGTTGTTTGTTAAGTGTTTTTTAAATCGTGTTAATTGCAAAAATTCTTGATTAATGCTTGATTAAAAAATATTTAATGCAAAAATATATAAAATAATGCATGAGTTTTTGAGTAAAATAATTTATATGCTATAATAAATAATAATATAATTATTTATACAAGGGTAAAAAATAAATAATATTTACATAGCAAAAAAATAATAATAATAATAAGTGGAAAATAAAATTTATAATAATAATAAGTTATAAATAATAATAAGAAATTAAGTAATTATAATAATATATAATAATAAAAAATATTAAAATATAATAATTATAAAAAAAATAGAAAATAAGTGATAATACAAAAAAATTAATTTAATTAAGTTAAACATGGGGGTGCGTTTTCTAGTTGTTAAATAAAACAAGGGGGTACTGAAAATACTTTGCAGTAGGCCCAATACGCAGACTGGCAGGGGGGTGCAGTTTGTTTATTGTTTTGGTGAAAATGGCAAAGGGAGGTGCTAAAACTAATTGGACCTAGCCCATACGCGATTTGAGAGAGGTCTAATGGGTTAGGTGTAGCGAGGGTGCATAGGTGTTACAGTGGACTTGGCCTCACGGTCGTCCACTGATGATCGAAGGGATAAGATCGAATATGCACACAAATTACGGTGAACGCACACACAGGGTATCATTACGGAACATAAAACTTTGTTCCACAATTTATTTTCATCTTTTGTTTACAATATAGTTCTTCTTCTCTCTCTAACTGTTAACAACCCTAACCTCCCACTAACTGTTAACAACAATAATGAGCAAATCGAGAGCTAAGTTCCATCGTACCTCCAATCACTTGTTTATCCGATACTTCTCATTTTTTTCTTGATCTCCAACTCCCTTTTGATTTGCAGGTCCGTAGATGGTGGTGACGGCGAAGGCTCTCGCAGCGTTCAAGGGATGAGCGACGACGCGATTAGGGTTTCATATATTGAAACTCTAATCGCTTTCTCTCCTATCTTCAACGACAGAATTGGTATATTAACTTCCTCTTCGTTTCCGTTTCGCCAAGAATTTCTCAATTTCTTCTCCTTTTGTTCTTTCTAAAAAAACTCCCCTCCTTTGTTCTGCTAATTTTGTTTAGTACTTATAAGGTTGTAGTTTTAAGGCTTTCTTACAATTAGTTAGCTTTGATTTAGGAATTTTTTAGATCAATTAGGGATTGTGATTTATCTGTAATTGATGTTGTAATAGATTTGATTTCAATAACTTGATTCTATGCATTTGGATTTGCTCTGTAATCTGTATTGGAACGAAGATTCGATTTAACATCCCATTTTATTCTGCATATTTTCTATAAACATCCAAGACTTGATTTAGTAATTTTTGGATTTGATTGTCTTAGATTTTGTCCTATAAAAATCTGGGATTTTTTTTAGTATAGGTTTGATTTAATTTTTTTTTACTGATTTCTACAGTAATAGTTTACTGCAAAATATGTGCTAGTTTAGGTAATAATTGATACAATTGTTGTTTGTATAATATGGGCCCTGCACTGTTTTATGTTACTTAGCCCAACAATTTTTGTTTTTTTATTCCAAATTTCTACAGTAACAACAACAAAAATGTGCATAATCTTGGTAAGTAACCATTACTTACTTTTGGGTCTGTCAGCACTTTCAGCCCAACACATTTTCTTTTGCAGCAAAAAATCCATTTTTTAATTTAATTGGGCCTAAAAAAACGTTTTAGTTTTTTCTTAAAAAAGAAAATATATTGTTTATTTATTTACTTAAAAACAATAAACAATTTTCTTTAATATAAAAATGGAACTTGTCAACAATTATATTTTTCTTCATAATATGTATTTATATTTAATAATAAGACCAAAGAATCTTGTTAATAACACCCTTTTCAAAATCCTTTATTACATAATAATTTAAAACTCTTACTCAAAATCAAAATAATAATTTTGCTCACAAATGCCAAGTGGGCTAACTTAGCGACTTTTTATCTTCCCATTTCTCTTCTTAATAATAACTGTTCAATAATTAAGAACTTAATAGTTGCTCGAATAATTGATTTTGAATTGCATGGGCCATTGGCCAACATGCCTCGCGAACTGATTTATTAGTCTTTCCGATTTAGAAAGCCCCACTATCCTAGATTAAGATACACCCCTCAGTCTTGGATAAAGATAGGCCATCAGATACTGATGTACCATCTTTAATTAAATATTTCTTCTATTTTAATCTGAAAAAATAAAATCATCGAGGTAGGAAAAATTTGGGGTACGACAGTTGCCCCTATTCAATTATCTTCCAATCGAATAGCGTAAGAAAAATCGAGTCTTATTCATTCGGATTGGGAGTTTATTGAATACTTGGAATACCCCAAAATTTGTTTGACAAACATAAGGTTACGCTGATATAGCATACCCTTACGAGTCTTAAGGAAGCAGGCAAAGTTAATGATGTATCGCTTACCAGGGTTTGATAACGAGGCAAATGGTTTTGAGCTTAAGAGCACAGTTTTGTATGTCTTTGTTGTACCCCAATTTTTTTCCCTAAGATTCCCCTATCATATCATATCAACTCGATTATAACAAGATCACATTAGGGTTGGTTCTTCCTCTTTTTCTATCTCATATCTTTAAGTTTGCTCTTGAGGAATCTCCAAGCACCTTAGTTGTATATTTAGTATATGTGTTGTTGACTAACTTCTAATCAAAATACAAAAAAATATTTGTCTTTGTCTTTGCATATTTGTGTTTTGTAGGTACCGAGTCAAAGCATCTGACAAATAAGGTTTTACGGTATTATTTCCCTAAAATCTCTATTTGCAAAGAAAAAGAATTAAAAATTTTCATTTTTTTTCATTGTACAATTGATTGCTCCTAGAGTGCAATCGATTGCACAAAGTGCATTTTGCGCCATTTTTGAAAAAAAAATATACTGTGCAAATCGATTTGCACTGTAGTGAAATCGATTTGCACAAAGTGAAAATTTGGAAAAAAAAATCAGCAATTTCAAGCTTGTCAAATTTTGTATCCAATTTTTCTTCATTTTTGAAAGATATATCTTTAATTCAAAATTTGGTGTCAATCTTGCATTTTTAAAAATATTCATTAATTCAAATTTTGGCTCTAGTTTTTGAAAGAACTATCATTAATTCAAATTTTGACTCCAAGAATCAATTACCAAATTACCACTAATCTCAATCCTAAACTCTATAAATAGAGCTCTCATTTCATTCAAATTTCAAGCTTTTGATAGCCAAATCCACCTTGCTAAATAATCTCTCAATTCTCTCCATCTACCAAATTCACTCAAAGCTCCATTTTCAAAAAAAAGTTAGTAAGTTTTGCATTGAAGCTTACTAATCTTTGAGTTAAGCCTTCATCCAAACACTTTTTCTTTATCAATTCTCTATATCCAAGCTTGGGCAATTGATTCTTGTGGTTGAATTGAAGCAAATTCTTGAAGTTGTTTTGATAATTCTCTAGATCTACCTTTGGTAAGTTGGATAATTCATCTTTCATAATGTGATCTCTTGTTGATCTTTGGGTTTGATTCATTGAGCATTATTTTGTGATTCCAATGTGTTGTACCCCAATTTTTGCCCCTAAGATTTCTTCATCATACCATGATGATTCAATCACAACAAGATCTCATTAGGGCTTTTGGTTCTTCTCCCTATCTTTAGTTTTTCTCTTTGAGGAATCACCAAGCATATTGACTTGTTTTCTTTTGTGATCATGGATATTTTGTCTTTATTTTCTTTCTAATTAATAAAATGCAATGTTAGATTGTCTTACTTGTTAATAATGTAGGTAAAGGCAATGTGGCTTAGAAAATTGATCCATCGGTTCATGAGTTTATTTCCATGCCTTAGTCAATAAAGCTTCAGAACTTCAAACCTCATCATTGAAGTTGTTTTGGAAGAAATGGCATATCAAGGTTTATTTTGGTTCATCACATTTCAAAGTTATCAAATTGATTCAAAGGTACAAGGGGTTGATGGAAGAAGTTGTCATGGTTGGATAAGGTCTTGTTCCCATTGGTCACAAGTGCATATTTCTCTCAATTATCAAGATATGGACGTGGTTTTGGTTGATATGAGTTCTCATTATCATCCTCGACAACTTCTATTTACAAAGCAAAAGTGTTGGTACAAGAAGGTTGTTCAAAATTGTCAAAGTTCCTCAAAGCATTTTCTTGATCTAGGAGCTAGGGTTTTGAACTTCAAAGAAGTATATCTTGTTCATCTTTTGGTATTTTTGAGTGATTCCAAATACATCCTTCTCTTTAAAGGGTTATTAATAAATCACTTCAAAAGTTTCAAGGAGTTTTCATGTGAAAGAAACTTAATGATGAAGAAAGATTACAAGTCCTCCAAATGAACCCCCAATTTTCCATGTGTGACTTCAAATGATCATAACTTTGTCCATTTTTATCACCTTGAGCCCACTCTTTTTCCAAAATTATCTTGAGGATGTGAACTTTATTCCTTATTTTATATGCAAAGTGAGAAAATGGATGGAAGATGCCCTAAGGATACAAAAGATTATAGGTCATTTCATGATTTTTTGCCAACTTCAACAATTCATAACTTTCTCAATTTTTGGAGATTTGGAATGGTTCAAGTTCAAAATGTCATTCAAGAGGTCTATTTCATGCCATATTTTTTGTTCAAGAGCAAATTCCAAGTGGAAGGCCATGTTTAAATGCAAAACATTATAGGTCACTTTTGATGAAATATTTCTAAGTATGGAAAGTCAACCTTTTTTCCACAACTTTGACTCAATGCAACTTTCACCTCAAGCATCCATTTGATTCCATTCTTTTTCCATTGCAAAGCTTGTAACCTCGTCTTTTTAAAGCATCAAGAATCATGCCCTAAGACCCCTTGAGTTGAAAATGCCATTGTTTTGAAATTGGTAACTTGGAACTAAATTTCTCACCAAGTCAGAATTTAAAATCCATAATGTGGCCTCTAATCACAAGATTTATGCGTTTTTTTGATTTAAACTTGATTAACAAACTTTCCAGAAGTGTTTAGCTCCTTAAAACGCAAAGATTGGATGAGTTTTGGTGAAAATGAGATCACACTTCACGCGTGCATTAGGTTCACACGAATTCCATTCAAAATGCATCATTCACTCTTCCTTTTGATCTCATTTGCTTATCCTATAAATACATGAACTATCCCATTCATTTTCTCAAGCTTGGGTAGCCAGAATCACCCTGCCAAACTTGCACCATAACTCAATTTTCTGTAACTTCGTAATCAGTGTTCAAGCCTTTTTCAATCCAATTTTTCTATCAATTCACCTTCCTTGATCTTCCCTGAAGCTAACCATATAATTACCTTCAAGAATCGTGCCTTATATTGCTCCATAGAAGTCCAGTTTCAGAGCTCTACAACTCAACTTCAATAAGTATATTTCTCCATCAATTTTTCAAAACTTTGATATCATTGTGATGCTCTCATTGCTCTAGTTCTAGTTGCAACACTTGCTTTTATCTGGAAACACGTTTTGACCATGAAATTTCAAATTCCTTTTCAAAAATTTCCTTCCAAATTGCTTGAGCTACAGTTTATATAAATTTGTCGGGAAGGTGTGGTTGTCTTCGTCTTGAAGAGACGAAACGAGTGGCATAGGTCTGAGCTCTTGATTTTACAGTTTGAGAGACCTGCAATTCACGTTGGTTGGAGGTTGAAGATGAACAACGTGTCATCTTCCAAACAATGATGGTGCACCACTTGTTTTTTTTTTAATTTCTGATTTAATAAGTGATTTAGTGTTTTATTCACTAATGACCATTGTTGTACCCCAAAATTTGCCCTCACATATTCTCCAAGATTTGTCAAGAACCATCTGCAAATGATTCAAGATTTCTCAAGGGGTTGCACAGTCAAACCACCTCCTAAGCCAGCTGAAATTAGGGTTTTGGTTCTCTCAAGAAGTTTGAGGTTTTCAATGGCTCAATCAAGTCCCATAGGCCTATACATATTCTCAAGCATCTACATGACAAGTTTCAAGACTCACAGTGCCAAATTCCACAGTCAAAAGCCCTATTTGATCCACAGTCAACTGCAGGGGGTAAAATGGTCATTTTACAGTCAAAGGTCAGAATTTTTGGTCAACATCTTATTTTGAGTACACAATCATCATTTGATCAAGTCTTGATCATGATTCCACAAGGATAGATCAAAAATCATCAAGATGCAAAAGTTACTATTTTTGGACAGTAGAAAAGTCAACTGTATCTTGACCAAGGCATAACTTTTCCATGGTTCATCAGAAAAATTCCATCCAATTCTCATTTTGAAGGGTATGACATTTCCTACAACTCATATTCACATTCCAAGTCCAAGAAATGCTCTCACAAAAAGTTATCAATTTCTATATTATAGGTCAAATTCAAAAGTCAACAAAAATGCACTTTAAGTCAAAGACCATAACTTAAGATTGGTAAATCCAAATGACATGGGACCAAAGGCATTGGTTAGAGGACTTCAAGACCTTTCCAAAATGTCTAAGAACATGTTCATATGATCAAAATTGAGCAAGATATGCATTGGAGAAGTTGGGAAATTTTTGTGAATTTGCAAAAGTCAACTTTGCTCAAAACACCTCATTTTTGCTAATGGGCCTCAAATTTCTTCTTGAAACTTTATCCATGATCTATGCACGACCCATCAAGATTATTTGAACTTATTTTTCTTATTTTTATTAATTATTTGGATTTTTAATCAATTTTAATTCATTTAATTAATTTAAATTGTAGGAAATACAAAGATTTGATTTTTCAATCTTTTTGTGAAGCAAAAGTGGTCAATATATGCTGGAAATTTCGTGTGCAAATCAAAGGGACAAGAATCTCCAAATTTAGCAAGTTTTTCCAATCAAAAAGATTAATTCCATGGATTTCTTTACAAGATTTTGACCTAATTCTATTCTATTATAAATATGCAAGCCAACCCTACTCATGCATACGTGAAAGCTGCTGCAAGAAAGCCATAACCACTTTGAAAAATATTCAAGAAATTTGAAAACTGATTTCCATATTCTAACGTGATTCAAAGGCTTTTATTGATTCTAATCTATTGCATGGGTTCCCAGAGACATATTGCAATCAAAACCAAGTGCTAAAGCTCAAGAAATACCCAAGAACAGTTTCACGGTTTGAACATCTTTTCCAAAATTGCAACTCATTATTCATGCGCATTTGACATATTTTGTTGATTGTTTTGTGTTAATAGGGACTGTACAAAGCTAGTGGCATAGTTTAATTGAAAAAAAACTCACAGAATCAAAAGATGCCATTGATGAATGTTAGGGTTCGTAAGCTTTTAAATTAGGGCTTTCCAAATCCTGTAAAATTGGGACCTGTGAGATGGATCACTGAAATCGCGAGGCCAAAACGGTTGTAACCCACCCTTCGCGAAACATTTATGTTCACCCTATTCCTAATCGCTATTTTTCGTCATCATGCTTTGTGGGGGTTAAAAACCCCCGCTATCTAATGTGTTTTTATGCAGGCGAAGGAAGAAGATAATGTGTTGTTGATATATCATTGGTTCATTCAAATAAAAAGGCGCGCGTGTTTGTTTTACAGCATATGCGTTGATTTTTATATATTATAATTGATCGTTATTATAATAACAAAAGCAGGCAATTGGCGTATTGGTTAGTATGCTGGCATGGAATCATTGGGACCTGGGTTCGAATCCCAGGTCCCCCAAAGCGTTTCTATTATTTTTCTTAATGTGATCATATGCAGGCTTCCAAGAGCATTCCATCATGTGCTTCAATCATCAACGCGCCAAGTGGCCACAGTCACCAATCTGATGGCCATGAGATGCTGGCCATGGTATTCCCAGTCAACACGCACTATGGAGAATCCAGAAAGTCAAAAAGGCTTGTGTGTTAGTGGGCCTGAGAATTGCTTCTTCACCTCCTAATGGGCCAGCACCCCCTGGGTTCTTTTTCTTTCTTTCTTTATATTTTTTTTTTAGTTAATTATTTTATTAATTATTATTATTATATTTACTTAATTAACATAAATTAATTATTTTTCATAATAAAATCAGAAACATAAAATATTTTTATTATTTATTATTATTATTAATTTCACCTTTTGTTTATTATTTTTGTAAATAAGTTCTAAAATAGATTAATTTAGTTAATTAGGTCAACTTTAACCTTTTTTTTACAATAAATAAAATCCATGTAGAATTAGGTTTTTGACAACTTTTAATCGTGCTTTCCTTTTTATTTTATTTTCATTAAAACATAAAAAACTTAAAAAACTTAAAAAAACTTAAAAAAACATTTCTTTTATTTAATTAATTAGAATTAGGTTTAATTTAATGCAAAATAACCAAAAATTCATTCTTTTCTCAAAAAGGGTCAAAACCCTAAGGACTTCCCCGATTTAATTTCTTTCGCGCGCATATTTATTTTTGATTCATTATTTCGATCATATTTATGTAACTGCTCCGGGTATGTAATAGCGTAATTAGACTCTTTTTATCGCTTTCTTTATTTTCTCGCATTTATTTTTCAAGGGTTATGTTTTTGGCGATGTAAATACCCGACGCCTTGTAATAGAGTAGATTTACTTTTCGCAATTTACTTTCCGCAACTATTAACTGCTATGCATGATAAGACTTGCCTGAAATTAAAATCAAATCGTAGCCCACCATGACATGTGCAAAGATAATTAAACTGAAACTTGACACACTCGCACATGCCACTCCTAGAGTACGCCTCACTTGGTTGCCTCGACGTGGTCATTGAGTATAGGGTGTTTTAGAGGTCGCCTCCTGTCTAAAGATCCAAGTTGCCTCGAAACGGTTGCCTCGGATAAAAAGGATTTAGGACATTAGGGTTACCGCTAAGGCGTCCTACTATTGCTTTGGTGACCACACATGTCCCTATCATCGAATTGACCCGAAAAACTCCAACGACGGTGCTACCTGCTTCTCAATAGTGGGATAGTACTATCTAAAGGACATTTACACAGCTTAATTTCTTTTGAGTAGGTAGAGGTTCTAAGGTACTTGCTCTTTCAAAACAAAAACAACTTTTCGCACTTACACTTTTCTGACAAAAGTTTTCAAACAAACACTTCACACACTCTTGAGGACTGATACAAGAGTTAAATCGAAGTTTTCAAACAAATTTTTTCAAAACCCACAAATACAAGAAAAGCAAACATTTTTGAAAACATAGTGAGCAAGTACCTAAGAGCCCGTGGCTAACCACGGATGGAAAGGGTGCTAACACCTTCCCTTTCTATAATCTACCTCCCGAACCGAGAAACATCTCGAAAAGGAATTTTGCTGTGCTTTTGTCCTTTCCTTGTTGGAGAACATAAAAGACGGTGGCGACACTTGCTTACCGCGACATTTCGCGAACCAGCATTTCAAAACAGTCAGTTCTATTTCCACCGATCACAGAACTGGCGACTCTGCTGGGGATACTAATAAGTGAGGTGTACCTTAGGATTAGATCATTCTATGTTTTTAATTGCATGCTTTGTATGATTTATATTTGTGGGCTTGTATCAGAGTTTCATAGATCCTAACCCGGGTCTGGGGAATACCCTTTAGGTAGCAATAAACTGTGAGGGACCTGTCCGACGTAGACCGACATGGGTGAAGCAGTAGCTACGTTGGTGTGACACCTTGGTCTGTACCGATATCCCTTGTGTTGGAACGAGGAGAATATGGGTCTTCTGAGGAGTCGTTAAGCACCAACTGACCTTAGCACCTTAAATTGACCAACTTGGCCATAGAACAGTAGCAGTATGCTACACTCATTGAGGCTAAACTCTCGCGATGGTTCCGGCCGCAAGAAAAGATTGCGAAGTTGGAGTTATGACCGATTGAGGGTAGTCAGTGATATTGAGATCCTCTAGAACCCGGTTACTATTTTCTAGGACAGGTCTTAACCAACTGAAACTGAAAGAGGGTAGTACCTAAACTTCATGCTGGCCTGAACTCTAAGGGTTGTCTTGTGTGACTTGTGTGCCTTACCATGTTTGCCTTTTGTGAATACTTGTGGTGTACCTTTATCATAACATCATACCCTCATAACATTGCATGCATCCTGCATAAGGACTAACCCATTTCAAAGACAAGAGGGTTTCATCTTTGCTCTGTTTTGTAGGATATCATGATGCCTATGCGAAGGAATACTATCCGGCTCAACTTTTTTCACCCACCTGATTTGCTTAAAGAATTGGTTGATAGGATTCCAAACACTACTTCCTTCATCAAGAGGCATGGTTCTCTTCTCGGTTTAGTCACTTCAAAGTGGGACCAACAGTTGATGAGCGTCCTGACCCAGTTTTATGATCCGCTATACCATTGCTTCACCTTTCAAGACTTCCAGCTGGTCCCTACCCTGGAATAATTCTCTGATTTGCTTGGTATCCCTGTGTTGGAACAGACCCCCTTCACCGGTTGGGAAAAGACTCTTAGGCTCGAGGAGATTGTTGCAGCCCTACCCTTGACCAACAAAGAGGTAATGGATAACTGGGAGACTAGAAGCGGAGTTAAAGGCTTTTTGGCTAAGTTTTTGATTGGTAAAGCTAATAGTTTCTGGAATGACTTAGACTTCAGGGCATACGAAGACATTCTGGCTCTCTTAATCTATGGTCTGGTATTGTTTCCAAATCCTGATACCTTTGTTAATGTCAACGCTATAAGGATCTTCATCTCTCAGAACCCTGTACCCACTATCTTGGGTGATATCCTGCAACAACTCTATGCTCGTACTGCCCGAAGACGGGGAATCTTGTGGTGTTGTGCTCCTTTGTTAGTGAGGTGGTTTATTTTGCACCTCCCTAAGTTCGTGCTGAAGAACAAAGAAGGAAGAGGCTGGGCTCATAGGATAATGTCTCTTACTGATAATGACATCATTTGGACTCTTAGAGGTTTAGATGAAGTGGCCGTTATTGATCGTTGTGGAGAGTATCCTAATGTTCCATTGATTGGTACCCAGGGAGGAATCTCTTATAATCCATGTTTAGCTCTCCGTCAGTTTGGAAGAGCCAGAAGAGCGGGGCCTCATGAGATGTTGGTAACTCACATCAGTTTTGAGTTTCAGGTAGACAGTGACGAGCTGCGTCGTAGATTCATCAGGGCTTGGGACAGAATTCACAAAGCTGACCCACATGAGTTGGGACCAAAGACCTCTCTGCCTATGGAATCCTACTTCAGATGGGTCCGCATCTGTGCTCAGAAGTTAGGTATGCCATACGAAGCTGTCAGACCTATTATTCTTGAATTTCCTGACAGAGACGGGGTTCCTCCAACTGTCCTCCATCCTCAGATACCCACTGATGTGGATACACTAAAGAGGTCTTGGGCGCAACTACAAGCAGAACGGGATTCTTATCAGGAAAGGTTCAATGAACAGGAACAGAAGATCCAGAAGCTGACAAAGCAATTGGAGAACGAGTGGATCCTGAATGACTATATCCGCACCGAGAAGAAGAGGCCATGGGAGCACTAATGGGCTTTGGATGTTTCTTTTACAGCTTTTATTTCCTTTTCAGTATTTTCCATTTTTGTAACGCCTAAGGGAAATTTGTTGAACAATTCCAAAGTTGAATCTAATAAAGTTTGTTTCCTTTCTTGTCTACAAAGTTGAATCCCGATTGTCTTTGAAAACATAAATCATACGCATTTCATGTCATCATATGCATAACAGGTACCCTTTTTACAGGTCACTTATCTTCTTCGCTGTTTATTTCAGCAATCATCATGACTTCTGAACCTACTACTGAACAAGCTATCAAGGCCCTCCAGGCCCAGAATGCCCAGTTCCAAGAGTTGGTCATGAGCCTAGCCCAGGGTCAACAGGAGTTGAAGACTCTGATTTTGAAGAAGAAGAAGAAGAAGAGGACTGTGATGTTCAACACTGGACGCAGATTCGGGAATGGACTACAAAATGAGGCTGAGCTGACTACCTCATTTGTAGGCAAGGAAAGTCCACCAGAGAGAAGGTTTCCTAGTCCCGTGGTCTCCGACAACGAGACGGATTATAATGATGAACAGTACCCTCCTGTTGAGGATAGGTACAAACAGCTAGAGGACCGCTTAAGTGCTATGGAGATTCAACATGTGCCCGGGTTGGACTTTGGAGACCTAGGCTTATCCTCTGTGGTGGTGATTCCCCATAAGTTCAAAGCACCTGCTTTTTCAAAGTACGATGGAGCTTCCTGTCCTAAGCTGCACCTCCGGTCGTATGTAAGGAAGATCCAACCTTACACTGCTTACAAGAATTTGTGGATCCATTTCTTCCAGGATAGTCTTTCAGGGACTCAACTCGAATGGTTCTATCAGCTGGATGGAGCCAGTATTCGTAACTGGGAGGACTTGGCTACTGCGTTTTATAAGCAGTATCAATATAATTCCGACCTCTCTCCTACGCGTACCCAGCTCCAGGGTATGTCACTAGGGACGGGTGAAGGATTTAAGGAGTACGCCCAAAAATGGAGAGACCTGGCTGGAAGGGTGCAGCCACCTTTGACTGACCGTGAACTTGTGGATATGTTCTTGGGGACCCTGTCTGGTCCATTCTTCAACCATTTGATTGGAAATTCTTCTGCTGGGTTTACAGATCTGATCTTGACTGGTGAGAGAATAGAAGCTGGTATCAAGTCTGGGAAGATACAGAAAGGGGCCTCCTCGAGCTCTGAAAAGAAGCCCTTCAAGAAAGAATCTAGTACTGTTTATGGTTCAAGGAGACAGAATAAACCGGAACGCCGCCAAGCTGTCAACGCGGTGGTGATCTCAAAGCCTGCTGCTGCTCCTCAGCAATACAACCAGCCAAGGGGTGAGAGACCTAAAAGGCAGTTCACTCGACTCAGTATGACCTTGTCTCATATATTGTCGCAACTACTGTCAACCAATCTGGTAACTATAAAGGAACCTCCAAAGGTTGTAAACACCACCTCTCCAAAGTACAATCCCAACGCCCGCTGCGCTTATCACTCTGACAGCTCGGGGCATAATACGGACGATTGTTGGGCTCTGAGGAATAAGGTCCAGGACCTTATTGATGCTAAAGAGATAGAGTTCGAGGCGCCCAAAAGGCCCAATGTTGTGACTGCTCCCATGCCCAAGCATGGAGTGAATGCTGTAGAGGAAGACCTGTATGTAGCCTCTGTGGATGATATTGTTAATCCGTTGTTGACTGTCAAAAGGAACTTGTTGCTAGCCGGTTTATTTCTGGGATGTAGTAAAGGTTGCCATCTATGTTCTGTTTCACCTGCTGGTTGTCCATCTTTGAAGTCAGGTATCCAAAGCCTGATGGATAATAAAGAGATCTTGTTCGAGAAGATTGTTGTTCCTGCTATCCCTACTGAAGAAGTGTCCATTGTTACTATTTTCAACAACTCTCCTAAGGCTCCCTCAAAGAAGCCTGTCAAAATCATGTCTACTCAGAAGATTGCTCCTATCATCATCACTGTTCTGGGGCCCCTCCCCTATACATCTGACAAAGCTGTCCCGTGGCACTATGGGGAAGATGTTTATGTGCTTGGAGTTAAACAAGAGTTTGATACTAGTACCGGCGTCAACAACATCACCGGGCCTGCCAAAGTCACTCGTAGTGGTAGACTATTCTCACCTGATATTGCGCCACCAGCTATCCAGAGACCCCTGGTCATCACACCTGCAAGTGTGCCTACTTCCCTTCCTGACCAAGTTCCTATTTCTACCCCTGCTGCCGAGTCATCTGACGCTCGGGGCAAAGGGATCACTACTGATATGCCTGCCCAGACGGAGGCACCGAAGATAACCACTGTTGAAGCTTCCAAGCAGGAAATGGAAGAGATTCTTAAGATTATCAAGAAGAGTGATTTTAATGTAGTTGAGCAGCTGGGGCACACCCCATCTAAGATTTCTATGCTATCACTATTGTTGTGTTCAGAGGCCCATACCAAGGCTCTGATTACCTTCCTAAAGATGGCCCATGTGCCACAAGAAACATCAACTGATCAGTTTACCGATTGTGTGGCCAACTTAACTGCTGATAATGGTTTGGGTTTCTCTGACACTGATCTGACTGCTAAAGGGAAGAATCATAACGATGCCCTGCATGTCTCCATTGAATGCAGGGGCACTACTCTTGCCCATGTGCTGGTTGACACTAGTTCCTCGTTGAACGTATTGCCCAAGAAAGCTCTAGACAGGTTGAATTGCGAGGGGTTGGAATTAAAGCCAAGTAACATTGTTGTCGGGGCCTTTGACGGGTCTAAAAGAATAGTGCACGACGAGGTTGATATTCCAATCAGGGTTGGTTCGCAGGTTTTTGATTCTACATTCTATGTGATGGACATCCGACCGTCCTATTCTTGTCTGCTGGGTCCTCCATGGATCCATAAGGCTGGAGCTGTGACCTCCACACTACATCAGAAGTTGAAATACCCGGTCAGAGGGAAGATTGTGACAGTGCAGGAGGAGGAAGAATATATGGTCAGCCACCTCAACTCGTTCCGGTACATAGAAATGGATGGGGAGTTCATTGAGACTCCATTTCAACACTTTGAAGAGGTTCCTCAAACACTGGCGTCAGCCGAGACTGTGACTGAAGATTCTCCTTTGAAGATGGCTTCCTTAAAGGATGCCCGGGCTATGATTGAGAAGGGTGAGTGTGCAAACTGGGGCCGACTTCCTGATTTCAATCAGAAGATTGACAAGTTTGGTTTGGGTTTCACTGCAGAAGCTCAGAGGGTTGTTCGTAAGGCAAGGATTGGAAGACCTCCTGTGTTCATCAGCAACTCAGGAGTAAACGCCATTGAAGTGGATGTGGAGGAATCTGAATTCGACAGCTGGATTACCCAACGACCAACAGTGCACCAAGCAACTGGACGGCGAAAGACTTCGTACCTATTACTTTTGTCACTCAGTAATGAACTCCTTTGTTTTGAATTTGTAACAAACAATAATTTGAAACTTTATGGCCCGGTGTCTTACCCGGGGCACCATGGCTTCATTTGTGAGGGCTTTTGTGTGTCATTTTCATATATCATTAATAAAAGCATTGGACGTTTTTTTTTAATTTCAAATCTTGCGCTCCTTGTCTTCCTTTATTATATATTGCAAAACAGCTATATTTACACACACTCACCTATACAGGTTCCAATCCACTCTGGATCTCACTGGTAACGACTCTGCTACTGCCAGTTATGACTTCGAAAATCCGATCAACTTGGCCGAAGACGAAGGTGAAGATGATTGCGAAGTTCCTGGTGAACTTGCAAGACTGTTACTCCAGGAAGAGAGGGCCATCCAGCCACATGAAGAGCTAGTGGAAACAGTGAATCTGGGTACTAAGACAGACAGAAAGGAAGTCAAGATTGGTGCCAATCTGGGGTCTAGTGTGAAACAAAGGTTGATTCAGATGTTGCATGACTATGTGGAAATCTTTTCCTGGTCTTACGAAGATATGCCTGGGTTGGATACCGACATTGTGGTTCATCACTTGCCTACCAAGGAAGACTTCCCTCCGGTAAAACAGAAGGTTCGCCGTATGCGTCCAGAGATGTCCGAGAAAATCAAAGCTGAGGTTATGAAACAATTCATCGTCGGGTTTCTAGCAGTAACTTCTTACCCTCAGTGGGTTGCCAATGTGGTTCCAGTGCCGAAGAAAGATGGTAAGGTCAGAATGTGTGTCGATTACAGGGATTTGAACAGGGCGAGCCCTAAGGATGACTTCCCTCTACCTCACATCGACGTTCTGGTTGACAACACTGCTCAGCATAAGGTATTCTCCTTCATGGACGGGTTCTCCGGTTATAATCAGATCAAGATGGCTCCTGAAGACATGGAGAAGACCACTTTTGTTACTCAGTGGGGCACCTTCTGTTACAAGGTCATGCCTTTTGGGTTGAAAAATGTTGGGGCAACCTACCAACGTGCTATGGTTGCTTTGTTTCATGACATGATCCATCATGAGATTGAAGTATACGTTGATGATATGATTGCAAGGTCCCAAACTGAGGAGTAACACCTTGACCATCTACAGAAGCTGTTTGACCGGTTGAAGTTGTACAAGCTGAGATTAAACCCGAACAAGTGCACCTTCGGGGTGAGGTCTGGAAAACTGCTAGGCTTCGTCGTGAGTGACAAAGGTATTCAAGTGGACCCTGCCAAAGTGAAAGCCATACAAGAGATGCCAGTTCCCAAGACAGAGAAAGAGGTCAGAGGCTTTCTAGGACGGCTGAACTACATTGCCCGATTCATCTCACATCTAACTGCTACCTGTGAACCAATCTTCAAGCTACTGAAGAAAGATCAAGTAGTACGTTGGAACGATGAATGTCAGGCCGCTTTCGAAAGAATCAAAGAATATCTCCAAGAGCCACCCATTCTTATGCCACCAGTTGAAGGGATACCTCTAATCTTATACTTGACAGTACTTGACAGCTCAATGGGGTGTGTGATGGGGCAGCATGACGAGTCTGGCCGAAAAGAGCACGCTATTTATTACCTTAGCAAAAAGTTTACCGACTGTGAGACCCGATACTCACTGCTCGAGAAAACTTGTTGCGCTTTGGTATGGGCTGCTCGCCGGCTGAGACAGTATATGTTGACTCACACTACTCTTTTGATTTCAAAAATGGATCCAATCAAGTACATCTTCGAAAAGCCTGCCTTGTCAGGAAGAATAGCAAGATGGCAGATGATCTTGACTGAATATGACATCCAGTACACGACTCAAAAAGCAATCAAGGGAAGCGTATTGGTAGATCATTTGGCACATCAGGCAGTGGATGACTACCAATCTATGAACTTTGAATTTCCAGACGAGAATATCATGGTAGTGACTGATTGTGAAGTACCTGGACCGGATGATGGACCTGAGGAAGGATCCCGATGGTCTATGCACTTTGATGGAGCCTCAAACGCTTTGGGTAACGGTATTGGCGCTGTGATCATATCTCCTAAAGGCTCTCATACTCCACTTACCGCCCGGCTATGTTTCAACTGCACCAACAACATGGCGGAGTATGAAGCATGCATCATGGGTCTTCGAGCTGCAATTGACCTAAGGATCAAGTTTCTGAGTGTCTTCAGAGATTCCAATCTCGTGATCAGTCAGATCAAAGGTGAGTGGGATACGAAACACCCAAATTTTATTCCTTACAAGGAGTATGTATTGACGTTGATTCCCCATTTCGAGGAGATAACCTTTGAACACTTCCCAAGAGAGGAGAATCAGTTAGCAGACGCGTTAGCTACGATGTCTTCTATGTTCAAAGTCAAATGGGACAACGAGGCTCCCCGGATCATTATTTGGAAATTGGATGAACCTGCACATTGCTGTGATCTTGAGACCGAATAGGTAACAGAAAAGCCTTGGTATCATGAAGTAAAGAGGTACCTCGAAGCTCAAGAATACCCCGAGGGTGCATCTGTTAATGACAAAAAGTTTCTGAGAAGGTTCACGGCAAAGTTCTTCATCAGCAATGGCATTCTTTACAAACGTAACCATGATTCAACCTTGCTGCGTTGTGTAGATAAAACTGAAGCAGAAAGAATCATGGCAGAGCTGCATGAAGGTACCTTCGGAACGCATTCCAGTGGACATACCATGGCAAAGAAAATCCTTCGGGCAGGATATTACTGGTCCACAATGGAAGCCGATTGTTATCAACATTCTCGAACATTTCACAAATGCCAGATCTACGCTGATAAGGTGCACGTTCCTCCAGTTCCTTTGAACGTCTTGACAACACCTTGGCCTTTTGCAATGTGGGGCATCGATATGATCGGCGAGATCATACCTACGGAATCCAATGGGCATCGCTTCATCCTGGTAGCAATTGATTACTTTACAAAGTGGTTTGAAGCAGCTTCCTTTGCCACCGTAACCAAGAATTTCGTGGCACGGTTCATTCGGCATAACCTGATCTATCGATACGGTGTACCTGAGAGGATCATTACGGATAATGGTACCAATCTTAACAACAAGATGATCACTGAGCTCTGCGAGCAATTCAAGATACAACACCATAACTCTTCTCCCTACCGGTCGAAGATGAATGGGGCTGTAGAAGCGGCTAATAAGAATATTAAGAAGAATGTGCAGAAGATGACAGTGACCTAAAAAGATTGGCACGAGATGTTACCATTTTCTCTTCATGGTTACCGTACCTCAACACGGACGTCAACAGGGGCAACACCCTTTTCCTTGGTCTATGGCATGGAGGCAGTCCTGCCCATTGAAGTTCAGATACCCTCTCTCCGGATAATGAAGGATGCAGGTTTGAGCGAAGATGACTGGATCCAGACTCGGCTTGATCAATTAAACCTAATCGACGAAAAGAGACTCACTGCTATTTGCCATGGTCAGACGTACCAAAAACGAATGATCAAGGCATTTAACAAGAAAGTCAGACGACAAGAGTATCAAGTTGGGGACCTGGTAATCAAGCGCATCATTCTACCTCAAGGTGATCCCAGGGGCAAATGGACCCCTACGTACGAAGGGCCATTTGTGGTTAAGAATATATTCTCAGGAGGAGCAATGATTCTAACCACCATGGATGGTGACGACCTTCCTCACCCCGCCAATGCAGACATTGTAAAAATATATTACGCATGATTAAAGACCCGCTAGGTCGACTGGCCTAGGAAAAAATAAGGGCTTCCCGGTGAACCAAAAGGGTTTGGGCAAAAATAAGGGATGAAATGAAAAAAATCTGTACACCCGGCAAGTCGAAAACCTGAAAAGGCGACTTGGGCAAAAATGGGTATCCCGGTGGACTGAAAACCCGAAAGGGCGGTCCAGGAAAAAGTTATGGATAAGCGTAATATTATGTCTCATTGGATCACCCTGCATCCGGACTTCAGTATCAACCATCAGGCTCGTACGGCACCAATCAATCAGCTTCATCTCCAACTAAGTAGCAAAGTGATGAGACGCTTGAAGACATAAAGGCGATAGCAGAGTTGGAACCCAGTGGGATTTTTCACGTAGCTGTTTTGTTTTCTTTTCAAAAATTGTATAAACTCTATTCTTCGGCGGCGTTCTCTTACTAGGACGTCAGCCTCTTGTATACAAAACGCCTATTTACAGGCAAATTTCAAAATCAATACAAGCTCATTTTTTCAGACAAATTGCCAATTTTTTTCCTTTATCTGCTTTGTTTTGCAAAGAACGTCCAATGTTCATTTTTGATATATGCATTTGACATTAATTGCTAATCATAAATATTTGCATGCGAAACAAATGACCAATTACAGGAGACATCAGAAACAGGGGCGATAATGAATTGTCTAAAGCGATCTAGTTGCTCTGTCCACCAAGGTACTAAGGTAGGTTCGGCTGAAGAATATGACCAAGATACCTTCACTTCCCTCAGAGTAAGACAAGATTCAGCCGTACTCTCCCTAAGCAGAGTTGGCCTCCCATCAGCCCTAAAAAGGCACAGTATCCCCAGCAAGTCAGCAATACTCTCCCCCAAGCAGAATTGGTCTACCATCAGTCCTGAAAAGTTGGGTATCCCCAGAAGATCTTAACATTCCCCGGCGGAGTATACAGATATCCCTCAGCAAGCATCCCCGATAGTCTTAATATTCCTCGACAGAAATATAAGATTGTTCCCCGGCGGAATACAGACACCCCAGTGGAGCCATTTCCCCATTATAGTCCAAAAGTTTCCCCAGGAGAGTTGAATCATCTCCCTAGTAGATTCTGGAAGCTTATCCCCTGCAGAGTACAAATATCTCTCCCCAGCCATATTCAGGAGGTTATTCCCCACCAGAGTCTAAATGGGTTATCCTCAGCAAATTGCAACGGAAAGATCGTCCTCGACGAAGTTCTTTCTATCCCCCAGCGGAGTTCATCAAAATCCCCAACAGAGCTTATCAACGGAATCCCCAGCGGAGTTATCATTAAAATCTCAGCGAAGTATCTCTTCCCCACAGAGTAATTCTCCGCAGAGTAATCTCTTCACCAGGTTTATTCCCCAACGGAGTCATCATCTCCTACCGGTTTATGTTGGCAAACATCTTGGTTCATCATCCCCCAGTGGAAACGAAGAACTCTACTCTTCAACGTCAGCCCAGGATTTAAGAAACTTCTCGGCATTCGTCAAGGATTTATTTTCCCAGACGAAAATACATTCATAAACATTTCACATCTCATACCTCCTGCTTACATACATGATAAAGTGCATACGACACGATCTCATTTATTTTTGAGAACATCATGACATCATGCATTTCATACATCATGACATTGCATACGACTAATGTTTTGCCTTTTCAGGAAAAGGTCAATCCAAAGATGATTACCATCAACCTTTTTTAGTTCCAGATTCGATACCTGTATCTAGCCAGGGCATATCTGTGAGCGATTGATTGTAGATCTATACCTGTATCTAGCCAGGAAAGTTATCTGCATGAAGAGTTTGAAGATCAACACCTGTATCTAGCCAGGAAATTATCTTTCATTCTCAGGTCAGAGTTCTACCCCTGTATCCAACTAGGAAAGCTATCTCGACCAACCTTTTGAAGTTCCAGATTTGATACCTGTATCTAGCCAGGGCATATCTGTGAGCGATTGATCGTAGATCTATACCTGTATCTAGCCAGGAAAGTTATGTGCATGAAGATATTGAAGATCAACACCTGTAACAGGCCAGGAAATTATCTTTCATTCTCAGGTCGGAGGTCTACACCTGTATCCAGCCAGGAAAGCTATCTCGACCGACCTTTTGAAGTTCCAGATTCGATACCTGTATCTAGCCAGGGCATATCTGTGAGCGATTGATTGTAGATATATACCTGTATCTAGCCAGGAAAGTTATCTACATGAAGAGTTTGAAGATCAACACCTGTAACAGGCCAGGAAATTATCTTTCATTCTCAGGTCAGAGGTCTACACCTGTATCCAGCCAGGAAAGTTATCTCGACCAACCTTTTGAAGTTCCAGATTCGATACTTGTATCTAGCCAGGGCATATCTGTGAGCGATTGATTGTAGATCTATACCTGTATCTAGCCAGGAAAGTTATCTACATGAAGAGTTTGAAGATCAACACCTGTAACAGGCCAGGAAATTATCTTTCATTCTCAGGTCAAAGGTCTACACCTGTATCCAGACAGGACAGCTATCCACTTGACCATCATCAGGAAACCCTACATAAGTTCCTTCTTTCAACTTACCAAGTTACAATCCAACAAACAATCCCCTGGATGGCATCTTTAAGCCCATCTCCACCAATATCCATCACATTTCCAAATGGCATCTGTAAGCCCATTCCCGACAAGATTCTGTCACATCCCCAGATGGCATCTATGAGCCCATCTTCCTATCCATCATCTTTCCAAATGGAATCTGTAAGCCCATTCCCGACATTACATTGCTGATACTACACTATGCGAGTGCAAATTTCTGGGCACTCTAGTGTTCAATCATCTTCCACCTTCGGATCACGAAAGGCACGCAAGCCAATCTATATCCTCATGTTTAAGAAGATTGAACAGGGGCAACTGTTGAACCCCAAAATTTGCCCTCACATATTCTCCAAGATTTGTCAAGAACCATCTGCAAATGATTCAAGATTTCTCAAGGGGTTGCACAGTCAAACCACCTCCTAAGCCAGCTGAAATTAGGGTTTTGGTTCTCTCAAGAAGTTTGAGGTTTTCAATGGCTCAATCAAGTCCCATAGGCCTATACATATTCTCAAGCATCTACATGACAAGTTTCAAGACTCACAGTGCCAAATTCCACAGTCAAAAGCCCTATTTGATCCACAGTCAACTGCAGGGGTAAAATGGTCATTTTATAGTCAAAGGTCAGAATTTTTGGTCAACATCTTATTTTGAGTACACAATCATCATTTGATCAAGTCTTGATCATGATTCCACAAGGATAGCTCAAAAATCATCAAGATGCAAAAGTTACTATTTTTGGACAGTAGAAAAGTCGACTGTATCTTGACCAAGGCATAACTTTTCCATGGTTCATCAGAAAAATTCCATCTAATGCTCATTTTGAAGGGGATGACATTTCCTACAACTCATCTTCACATTCTAAGTCCAAGAAATGCTCTAACAAAAAGTTATCAATTTCTACATTATAGGTCAAATTCAAAAGTCAACAAAAATGCACTTTAAGTCAAAGACCATAACTTAAGATTGGTAAATCCAAATGACATGGGACCAAAGGCATTGGTTAGAGGACTTCAAGACCTTTCCAAAATGTCCAATAACATGTTCATATAATCAAAATTGAGCAAGATATGCATTGGCGAAGTTGGGAAATTTTTGTGAATTTGCAAAAGTCAACTTTGCTCAAAACACCTCATTTTTGCTAATGAGCCTCAAGTTTCTTCTTGAAACTTTATCCATGATCTATGAACGACCCATCAAGCTTATTTGAACTTATTTTTCTTATTTTTATTAATTATTTGGATTTTTAATCAATTTTAATTCATTTAATTAATTTAAATTGTAGGAAATACAAAGATTTGATTTTTCAATCTTTTTGTGAAGCAAAAGTGGTCAATATATGCTGGAAATTTCGTGTGCAAATCAAAGGGACAAGAATCTCCAAATTTAGCAAGTTTTTCCAATCAAAAAGATTCAAAAATATTTGATTTTCAATCAAATATTCAAACATCAATTCCATGGATTTCTTTGCAAGATTTTGACCTAATTTTATTCTATTATAAATATGCAAGCCAACCCTACTCATGCATACGTGAAAGCTGCTGCAAGAAAGCCATAACCACTTTGAAAAAAATTTAAGAAATTTGAAAACTGATTTCCATATTCTAACGTGATTCAAAGGCTTTTATTGATTCTAATCTATTGCAGGGGTTCCCAGAGACATATTGCAATCAAAACCAAGTGCTAAAGCTCAAGAAATACCCAAGAACAGTTTCACGGTTTGAACATCTTTTCCAGAATTGCAACTCATTATTCATGCGCATTTGACATATTTTGTTGATTGTTTTGTGTTAATAGGGACTGTACAAAGCTAGTGGCATAGTTTAATTGAAAAAAAACTCACAGAATCAAAAGATGCCATTGATGAATGTTAGGGTTCGTAAGCTTTTAAATTAGGGCTTTCTAAATCCTGTAAAATTGGGACCTGTGAGATGGATCACTGAAATCGTGAGGCCAAAACGGTTGTAACCCACCCTTCGCGAAACATTTATGTTCACCCTATTCCTAATCGCTATTTTTCGTCATCATGCTTTGTGGGGGTTAAAAACCCCCGCTATCTAATGTGTTTTTATGCAGGCGAAGGAAGAAGATAATGTGTTGTTGATATATCATTGGTTCATTCAAATAAAAAGGCGTGCGTGTTTGTTTTACAGCATATGCGTTGATTTTATTATATTATAATTGATCGTTATTATAATAACAAAAGCAGGAAATTGGCGTATTGGTTAGTATGCTGGCATGGAATCATTGGGACCTGGGTTCGAATCCCAGGTCCCCCAAAGCGTTTCTATTATTTTTCTTAATGTGATCATATGCAGGCTTCCAAGAGCATTCCACCATGTGCTTCAATCATCAACGCGCCAAGTGGCCACAGTCACCAATCTGATGGCCATGAGATGCTGGCCATGGTATTCCCAGTCAACACGCACTATGGAGAATCCAGAAAGTCAAAAAGGCTTGTGTGTTAGTGGGCCTGAGAATTGCTTCTTCACCTCCTAATGGGCCAGCACCCCCTGGGTTCTTATTCTTTCTTTCTTTATATTTTTTTATTTAGTTAATTATTTTATTAATTATTATTATTATATTTACTTAATTAACATAAATTAATTATTTTTCATAATAAAATCAGAAACATAAAATATTTTTATTATTTATTATTATTATTAATTTCACCTTTTGTTTATTATTTTTGTAAATAAGTTCTAAAATAGATTAATTTAGTTAATTAGGTCAACTTTAACCTTTTTTTTACAATAAATAAAATCCATGTAGAATTAGGTTTTTGACAACTTTTAATCGTGCTTTCCTTTTTATTTTATTTTCATTAAAACATAAAAAACTTAAAAAACATTTCTTTTATTTAATTAATTAGAATTAGGTTTAATTTAATGCAAAATAACCAAAAATTCATTCTTTTCTCAAAAAGGGTCAAAACCCTAAGGACTTCCCCGATTTAATTTCTTTCGCGCGCATATTTATTTTTTATTCATTATTTCGATCATATTTATGTAACTGCTTTGGGTATGTAATAGCGTAATTAGACTCTTTTTATCGCTTTCTTTATTTTCTCGCATTTATTTTTCAAGGGTTATGTTTTTAGCGATGTAAATACCCGACGCCTTGTAATAGCGTAGATTTACTTTCCGCAATTTACTTTCCGCAACTATTAACTGCTATGCATGATAAGACTTTCCTGAAATTAAAATCAAATCGTAGCTCACCATGACATATGCAAAGATAATTAAACTGAAACTTGACACACTCACACATGCCACTCCTAAGGTACGCCTCACTTGGTTGCCTCGACGTGGTCATTGAGTATAGGGTGTTTTAGAGGTCGCCCTCCTGTCTAAAGATCCAAGTTTCCTCGAAACGGTTGCCTCGGATAAAAAGGATCTAGGACATTATGGTTACCGCTAAGGCGTCCTACTATTGCTTTGGTGACCACACATGTCCCTATAATCGAATTGACCCGAAAAACTCCAACGACGGTGCTACCTGCTTCTCAATAGTGGGATAGTACTGTCTAAAGGACATTTACACAGCTTAATTTCTTTTGAGTAGGTAGAGGTTCTAAGGTACTTGCTCTTTCAAAACAAAAACAACTTTTCGCACTTACACTTTTCTGACAAAAGTTTTCAAACAAACACTTCACACACTCTTGAGGACTGATACAAGAGTTAAATCGAAGTTTTCAAACAACTTTTTTCAAAACCCACAAACACAAGAAAAACAAACATTTTTAAAAACATAGTGAGCAAGTACCTAAGAGCCCGTGGATAACCACGGATAGAAAGGGTGCTAACACCTTCCCTTTCTATAATCTACCTCCCGAACCGAGAAACATCTCGAAAAGGAATTTTGTTGTGCTTTTGTCCTTTCCTTGTTGGAGAACATAAAAGACGGTGGCGACTCTTGCTTACCGCGACATTTCACGAACCAGCATTTCAAAACAGTCAGTTCTATTTCCACCGATCACAACCATGATATGCACAGCGCGCCAGATCCCTTGGATTTGATTACTAACGCGTTTTGACTCTCATCCATTGGTCCACATCTTTTTGGTTTTTATTTTATTTTCTGATATTTATATTTAATTGTTTTAAACTTCAAAAAATCATAGGAAATAAATTTTTAGCCCAAAAAATCTGAAAAAATTATGAAAAATATTTTTGATTTTTATCTTTCTGATTTTTATTTATTCACAATTTTATTTTTTGTTTTGATATTTTTTATAAATTTCACTTTATTTGAATTATTTTAAATGTTTAAAAATACTTTTATGCATTTTTAAATTCTGAAAAAATTATGGAATGATCCAATGATATTGTGACAAATATTGGTGACCTTATTTATTTTTTATTTCTTACTTTGTTATTTTTTATCATTTTTGGTTTGTTTTACCTATTTCTTTTAATTTTAAAAAATAGTTTCTCACTTTAAAAAAATTACCAAATTTTTTAAAAAAATATTTGAGTCCTTTTGTGATTTTTCTATAGTCTTACTTTTTATTTCTTGATTAATTTGAACATAGTTGATATTTTTATTTTTTTATTTCTATTTTGAAACCTTTTTAATGTATATATTAAATGCAATATTATTTTGTGATTATTTTCTGGCTGATCTTGGGTTAAATTTTTTATTATGAACTTTGTTAACATCATTGGATCCATGGTGTTGAGTCTAACTCCACAAAAATGGATGAATGATTTTAATAATAGTTTGATTGAAATTTAATTTAAATATGGTTTGTATTCTTTCCCACCCCTCTTCATCTCATCCTTTTCTTATTGCACTAAGTGTTATTGAAGCATGATCTCTATATCATGTCTCAAAATAAATGGTGCATAGATTTCTATTGACCGACCTCAGAATAGGCGCGACTTCTATATAAATCCATTTACGAATGCTTAACATAGCACTAAATTTTGTCCTGATTCAAATCAATGATCATTTGTGGCCCAAACCTATATTTGCAAGCCCAAGTATATTAATTTGATCCCTTTGATCCAATAACTTTGAGATTCATTGTGTGGAGGCTTTGGTTCTACCAATCCTCTAATGGATCTACAACACTTTTGGTCAACGCGGATCACTTAAACATCGTTGATCATTAAATGGTACTTGTGAGGATTCCAAATAGAAGATATACTTGACAAAAAGTAAATGCAACTTGTTTTGTGGAGGCTTTGGTTCTACCAATCCTCTAATGAGTTCCAAATGCAAGTTTTAAGATGGTCATCCAACTAAACACAAATTATTAATTTGTTTTCACTTTATGCTTTTATTTTTTATGCTTTATGTACCATTTACTTTAAGCATTACATTTCGTGTTATTTGTATTTTGCTCACTTGAGCATTTATATCCTTGTTATCTTTGTTTTTCTCACTTGAGCCTTTCTTTTCTTTTTCAAGACACATAATAATCAACATGAACCCTAAAAAAGCTTTAATAATACTTGGACTATTTGGTTACTATCCTTGGCATTATGGAGCATTGGACTTCTTGGACTTAGGGTTAGAAACTTTGGCCTATGTTGGAGACCTTGTGACCTTAATTGATATTTTGTCCGGAGCTCTTGAGGTTTACCTCAAGATATTGGGTTGTTTGTTTGTTTTGTGTGCAGATTATTGTGATTACATTCTTTGTTTGTAATCTGGAATTCACCCGTATACAACCGTTACTCTGCCCAATTTTTTTGAAGACTTAATGCAATTAAAGCTTGGTTCTCTCAAGAGGTCTAGTATCTTTTCTTGTTTGGTTTCAATCCAAGGAATGGGAATTCTATCTTGACTCATAATGTCAAGTATTGGCTTCTTGTTGGTTAGATGGTTCTTATCCCTAGCTTTTACCTTATGCTTTAGGATAGTCTCTTCTTCTCCTTCCATTTTCTTAAATTTCAAAAATCTTCTTCCTCCCTTTGAAAACTCTTCTTGTTTTTAAACCTGAACCACTTTCATAATAAACTTGGACTTAGGTCCATGATTTTTCAAAACCTTTTCATAAATAAACTTCAATCAACTTAATAATACTTTGACATTTTTTTTATAAGACTAAAAGTCAATCAATCTCATTTCAAACCATTTGGCCCTTTTGGCTTTTTACTTTAAAAAACCTTTTCTCAAAAGGTTGGACTCTTGTCAATCCTTGTAGTGATGCAAACAACTATACTTCTACAATATATAGTGAAGAGAGATATTTTCCACTTGGGTGTTAAGTGAGGCATTGTTAATTTTAAAATCCAAGTCATATCCTCCACTTTGAGATGATGCAAATTCTCTTTTCTCATGATTGTGGGTAGTAAGTATGTTTTCCATACGGACAATGATGATGATGTCTTACCTCATAAAATTAATGAACACACTTGTGTTTTAAAATTTTTAAAGAGGAACTACGTATACCCCGATCCTCTATTGCATGAAAGGTGGTACGTAGGCACTAAAGGTTCGCAACCGCGGAGGGTGCAAAAATCATAAAAATTTCTTTTCTCACCTCCACCATATATTCTTTATACAACACTTTATAGCCAAAATATACAGATTTTTACAAAGAGGTTCCTGCGGAGTACCGTAGATGTTTAGGGTGCTAATATCTTCCCTTTGCATAACCAACCCACTTACCTTGAATCTTTCCCCCTCTTATTGAGTTACTCGCTCTTTTCCCATTCCTTTGGAAACAATAAAGCGTGGTGGCGATTTTTATTTTGATCTGTGTAAGTCTAGTCAATCCAATGGCTTAGTCTTAAACATTTATACCGCTACACAATGGTGCTATTTTCTCATAATTTGATGGAATTTTCGTGCTCAATTGGACCCATGATCATAAGGTATTTGATGGAAAGTTTGAACAAGAATTCTGCCTTTTGAAATGTTATTTTTCCTACTGTAACAGTGTGCAATTGATTGATGTCCTGGTGCAATCGATTGCGCATAAGCATTTCACGTAAAATTTTGAAAAAAAAAATATTGTGCAAATCGATTTGCACTGTAGTGCAATCGATTTGCACTGTAGTGCAATCGATTTACACAGAAACAGAATGCAATTTTTGTCTTGTTTTGGGGTTGTTTTGATCCATAAATTTTTTTCTACTCACTCCTTTTGATTGTTGGTTTGGATTGCAATTTCAAATGTCCAATTTCTCTTTAAATTCAATGGACTTTGGGTGTAGACGAAGTTGGATAAATGTTCATTAATTCAAATCTACCTAAGAGTGAATTATTTAATTCATTTTTAGTACTTTAAATTAGTGATATGTTTAGTGCTTTAATCCATCTAGATGAGTGATTGAATTTAAATATGAAAGAAATTTAAAGTAGTGATCCAAGTTAGCTTATCATTCCCCTCCCTTTTCATCTTATCCCTTTATTTGTAAAATGTGCTACATGTTAAGGGGTGATGATCTCTATATCATTTATCCAAACATGAAGTACATAGATTGTTATTGACCTACCTCAAAATAATTGCGACTTCTACATAAGTCCACTTATGATTTCTTAACATAGCGCTAAATTTTGTCCCGATTCGAATAGATGATCATTTGTGGCCCAAACCTATGTTTTCAAGCCAAAGTATGTTAATTTCATCTCTTTGATCCAATAACCTTGAGATTCATTGTGTGGATCCTTTGTTTCTACCAATCCTCTAATGGATCTTCATCAATTTTGGTCAACGCGGATCACTTAAACATTGTTGATCATTAAATGTGGCCTTGAGAATTCTTAAATGGATGATATACTTGACAAAAAGCAAATGTAACTTGTTGTGTGGAGGCTTTGGTTCTATCAATCCTCTAATGAGTTCCAAATGCAAGTTTCAAGATGGTCATCCAACTAACCACTAATTTCTAACAATTGACTTTATTTTATGCTTTTATTTTATGATATTTACTTTATGTACCATTTACTTTAGCATTTACATTTTATGCCATTTTTATTTTGCTCACTTGAGAATTTATTTTTATGCCATTTTTATTTTGCTCACTTGAGCATTTATTCTTATGCCATTTTTATTTTTCTCACTTGAGCATTTACTTTTATGTCTTTTTTCATTTTGCTCACTTGAGCTTTTTCTTTTCTTTTGAAGATACTTAATAATTAACATGAACCATAAAAAATATTAATGATACTTGGACTATTTGGTTACTATCATTAGTGTTGTACCCCAAAAAATTTCCTATCATTTCTCAAGAAATCTCTCACAAGATCTCCATTGATTCAAGTCTACACAAGGTTTGATCAGCTCAAGACACCTCTTTAAGCACTGATGACTCAAATTAGGGTTTGAGTTTGCACAAGGTCAAATGGACTTTTAATGCCCCATGTGACTTTCATGGATCAATTTGGACCCTCAAGATTACTCATGTCAAGTTTCAAGTCTTGGATCACATTTTTGCTCAGTCAATTGATCAGTTGACCTAAAATCAGCTGTATTGGGAAAAAAGTCAATCGTGGTCAATTTACAGTCAAACTTCATAATTTTTTGTCCATATCAACATTATGAAATCATATATGTCATTTTATCAAATTTCGATCACAATTCTTCAAGAAATTTGATCAGAACATCAAAAGGGCAAAATGGTAAAAATTAGGGTTTTGATTGAGAAGGTGCAATCTTTGATTTTTGACCTAGCAAATGATTTATTGGTTTAAGTTATGATCTCAATGATTCAAATACATCATTTTGACCTAATGGCATGGCTCAAAACATTTCTCAAGATCAATTGATTGATAGTTGAATTTCAATCAACTGATGAAAAGTCAATTGTACATTAAAAAGTCAAACTTTGACTTTTTGATCAAAATCAAGTTTCAAAGATTACAATTCATCAGGACATGTCAAAATATGAAACTTGTTCGTTAAGAAATTAAAAATTCAAATTTCATTTTGAAAAGTCAAAATTTCTAAAAACTTAGAATTTTGTCTAAGTGTTGGAAAAGTTCTTTTTTTTTTCATAACTTTGAGCCAAATTTCCACCACGATGCAAGGTGATTCAAGAGAAACTTTCAAAGTGAAAGTTGTATATCTCAATGAGATCTAAAACATTTTAGGGTACAAATTTTCCTAGAAATGCTTGGATTTCAAGTTATGAATTTGTGGAGACATGCTCATGAAACTTGAAGACTTAATGAAATTTTGCCCTAGTTTAGGCAGGATTTTGACCTAACTTCATGACAACTTTTAACCTAATTCCAAATGGAATTTTCAAAAATGTCCAACATGAAGGTTGTAGGGGATGTTACAAGCTTTCCAAAATTTCCAAGAACTCATTGAGATCATATTGAGCTAGGAGAATCGAAGGCAAGAAGTTAGGGTTTCAAACTTGAATTACAAGCCATTTTCTTGATGAACACATAATTCAATCTCAATGTTATGCTGTATAATCTTGCTTTGCAGGCCTTCTAACTTATGTATCTATCCATAATTAATGGATTACATAAACTTTTGAGCTATGATCCAAGTGGTTTAAGCATTGTCCAAGTCAATTTGCCATTTTGGGAAGAAAGTTAACATTGCCATTCTTGAAAAGAAAGCTTTATGAACATAGTCAATTCTTGAGCCTCTCACTTGTTCCCTTTGATCACACTCCATCTACAAAGTCAGAAGCAAGTTTGTTTAAAGTGTAACCACTCTACAATAGCAAGTACAAAGGCATGGAAACTTGTTTTGTCAAGAAAATCATATGTTGAGCTTAAACATGAGAATTTGAATCATGATCAACTACAATCCTCAAAACCATTTGCTTATAAATAGGGATACTATTTGCAAGCTAATACACGAGCTCAAGCACCCTGAAACTCTCTCAAACACTTGCAAGCCAGAAATTGCCCAAAAACACCATTGATGCACAATTTCTGACTTTGAACTTGTAACTCACATTTCCCTCGTGAGTTTTCATTCCTAATCAATCACAAAGATTTTATACCTCAAATATAGTCCATCCCTGTCCTTGTTCCAGAACTGTAACACCACTGCAAGTTGACTTCTCCAGGCCATTTCAGCCATCCTCATTCCAAACTAATCATTGCATTAGCTTCCTGGAGGTTCACTGAAGCTAACCTGATCATCACAACTCCTTGAAAGTTGCTCAAGCTCATTTCACGATTTCCAGTTTTGAGGTATCTTTTCTGAACTTCTATCTTTTCATTTAGGCATTGTTAAGCTTGCATTTGTGAAGATAAAATGTAGATATCATTGTCCTGAAACTGTACATGTCCATAGTTTTCATTTATATTGATTGAGCTTAGAGAATTTTAGGTTTTAATATCTGAAAAAAGTTAGGTCAGAATTTGGTACTTTTAGAAATTCTCATTCATCTTTGAATTATAGCTTATGATATTTATATGGTTGGATAAGTATGGAAAAATAGACCAACTTTCATGTTTATATTTTTCATTTTGGATGAGAAACGAGCAAGTTACAGGAACCATGGCTGGAGGTTGAAGATGAAGTTATTTTCAGGACTTGATTTATATTATGTATTTATTGTTTCATTTAAGTTAACGGATGTACAGCCATCCTAGTGGCAAAGGCAGCGCGCGTTTATCTCAAGGTCATGGGTTCAAGTCTCAGCGCTGCCTTTTGTTTAATTTCTCAACATTTTTTCTCTTCTTTTGTTACAAACCATGCGCGCTTGGGTCTTAAGTCATTGGGCCCTTCCATTTTTGCTGCACCACACCCCCTGCCTACTTATCACAACACATGCCCACTCCCTTTTTATTTTGTTATTTTTTCTTTCTGATTTACAAAAATCTCATTTGGGCCAAGCTCAAACAAAACTGTTTTTTTCTTAATAAACACCCTAAACTTCTTTTTTTACCCCCTGACTTTTATATTTTATTTTATTTTTCTTTATTATCTTTATTATTATTATTATTATTATTATTATTATTATTATTTTATTAATAATAATCCAAAAATATTTTTATTTATTATTTACACACTTACATTTTTATTTTCTTTATAAATCAAAAAAAACAAAAAAAAAATTCTCAAACAAACTTAATTTATTTTTTTTCTTAAATAAATAATAATTAGATTTAAATTTAATTATTTCCTTTTTATTTAAAATTAACTTAGAATTTAGGTTTCTTTTAATTAGTTAATTTCCATACCTTTTTTATTAAACTTTAAACCTTTTTCTAAAAAAACCTAAAAAAGACTTTCTAACTTAATTTTCTTTTCCTTAATTAGTTTAGATTAATATTTAATCATTAATTTTCTTTTAGGTAATTAGGTTAAAATCTTTTCCTCAAAATCCAAACAAAAATCATTTATTTTCCATTTATCTTCTTGTATATTATATTTTTGTTTCTTGTACATTATTCAATATGGTTGTAATAGATAATTAGGACTTTAATTTCTTGCAAATCCTCATTTGTAAATTTGTATACCTCATCCCCCTAATGATGTAATAGCGTAGTAATTTTACTTTCCGCATTTTATCGCTTTCATATAAATGCTAGTAATTAGGGTTTGTATGGAATGATAAAATCAACAAGTAGATAACCCTAATCAAAGACTAAATGCGTGCAAATAAAACATACTATTAACACATGCACCCTTAGGGTAATTCCACTTATTGCCTTACAAAATTGGTCATGTTACGCATGTGGGATGTCTTAGCAAAAATAATCAAAATACAAGATCATAGTCCCTCGATGACGCTACGCATGTTGACTTTCAAATGAACTTAGTCCCTCAAAGAGAAATGCTAAGACATCTTACAACATTCCTATCGTGACTATACGATGACCCACGCCCGTCCCTTTACATCCAAAGATAAGGCTTCTTACCAATCAATGGTAAGATAGCAATATCAAAGGAAATGAAGAAATGAACAAAAGACTTTTGAGTAGGTAGATTGTTCCTAGTTTCTTGCTCACTTTCAAAACAAACATCCTTGCTCATTTTTAAAAAAAAACACCAAACACTTTCAAAAACAAACTTTCAAAACATAAAATATTTTCAAAAGTCCAACACTTTGTATATGTTCTTACAAACTAGAACCATTACAAAGTTTGCCTAAACGAAGGTGCCTTTTCTAAATACTTTCAAAAACCACCACAAAGCACATTTTCAAACAAAATAAAGTGATCTAGCAAGCAACTAATATCCCATAGATAACTATGGATGAAAAGGGTGCTAACACCTTCCCTTTTCATAATCTACCCCCGGGACTCAAGAAATAATCTCAAAGGTCTTTCTTGTTCTTTTCCACCTTTCCTTTTGGATAAAAGAAAAGTCAGTGGCGACTCTTACTAATCGCAACAATTGCGATCAAACGCAAAACATCCCAAGTCAGTTCTCACACCGTATTACACTTGGCATTATGGAGTATTGGACTTCTTGGACTTAGGATTAGAGACCTTGTCCTATGTTGGAGACTTTGTGACCTTAATTGATATTTTGTATGGAGTTTTTAGGGTTTACCTCAAGATACTAGGTTTCTTGCTTGTTTTGTGTGTAGGTTATTGTGATTACATACTTTGTTGGTAATCTGGAATTCACCCGTATACAGCCGTTACTCTACCCAATTTTCGTGAAGACTTAATACACTTGAAGTTTGGTTCTCTCAAGAGGTATAGTATCTTTGCTTGCTTTATTTCAATCTAAAGAATGGGAATTCTATCTTGACACATAATGTCAAGTATTGGCTACTTGTTAGTTAGATAGTTCTTCTCCTTAGCTTTTATCTTATTCTTTAGGGATCCCTCCTTTTGAAAACTTTTCTTGTTTTTTTTAAACTTGAATCACTTTCATAATAAACTTGGACTTATGTCCATGCATTTTCAAAACATTTTCATAAATAAACTTCAATCAATTTAATAATACCTTGACATTTTTTGTGAGAAGACTAAAAGTTAATCAATCTCATTTCAAACTATTTTGCCACTTTGGCTTTTATTTTAAAACTTTTCTCAAAAGATTGGACTCTTGTCAATCCTTGTAGTGATGCAAACAACTATACTTCTACAATATGTAGTGAAGTGGGATATTTTCCACTTGGGTGTTGAGTGAGGCATTGTTGATTTTAAAATCCAAGTCATATCCTCCACTTTGAGATGATGCAAATTCTCCTTTATCATGATTGAGGGTAGTAAGTATGTTTTCCACACGGACAATGACGATGATGTCTTATCTCATAAAATTAACCAACACACTTGTGTTTTAAAGTTCTTAAAGGTGAACTACATGTACCCTGATCTCCTATTGCACGAAAGGTGGTACATAGGCACTAAAGGTTCGCAACCGCGGAGGGTGCAAAAATCATAAAAATTATATTTCTTTTCTCACCTCCACCATCTATTTTACATACAACATTTTATATCCAAAATATACAGATTTTACAAAGAGGTTCCTCCGGAGTACCGTAGATGTTTTGGGTGCTAATACCTTCCCTTTGCATAACCAACCCCCCTTACCTTGAATCTTTCCCCCTCTTTTGGGTTATTCGCTCTTTTCCCATTCCTTTGGAAACAATAAAGCACGATGGAAATTTTATTTTTGATCTGTATAAGTCTAATCAATCCAATGGCTTAGTCTTAAACATTTCAACCGCTATAGAAAAAAAAGGCGACTTCACTGGGAAAAGATTGACCTCTTGCTGGTCCATCGCTAAGTGGGTTAAACCTATCTTTGTTTATATTTATATATGTGTTATTGTTGTTTATATATTATATGATTGTATATATGTTTGCCTGGACTTTCCTGGTTTGTAGGGTGCTTGGTGATTATTTATAAGTCCTATACCCGGACTTGGGAAAACTTAAGATAGGACGGGCGGCATAGTCATGATAACTTTGAGGGAGTAATTCCAAAAAAGGATGCATGAGATCCCCCACTCAGTGGAGGCCCCTTTGAATGTAGCATCATTTACCGAGTAATCGGGAAGACGTGCTACTTTTGACCTGGGAGCCTGCTGAAGCTGAGGACCGTAGAATACCTAACCCATCTTGGCCTTTTAGGTGTAGTGCAGAAGCTATGACGGAGTAATCCAGAAATATTTGTCATGTGATACTACGCTCGGAAGAGTTTTTCTTGAGAATATTACTAATTACCGAGTTAATCGAGAAGTTGTTAATATCCAAAAGAAGGATCTAGACTCTGGGAACCTCTAGAAACTTGTTCGGCAGGTAATAACTTTTATACCAACACCTTATGGGTAGTACCTTCGACCTCATGCTCGTGATGTTGAACCTATGAACCCTATGTTTATGATCTTGTGAGTGATTGTTGCATCATGTATCGATGCACTCATAAGCATCTGTTATACCCCAAAATTTTCCCTCCCATATTCTTCAAGGTTTGCTAAGATCATGCTTCAAAATCTCCCAAGGGTTGCACAGTCCAATTGCCTCCTAACAGTCAAAAATTAGGGTTTTGGTTCTGGCAAAGAAATTGAAGTTTCCAAGGGTCCAAACAAGTCCCACATGCCTACATACATTGTCAAGCATTCATATGCCAAGTTTCAAGACTCACAACATCAAATTGCACAGTAAAAAACCCCAATTGCTTCACAGTCAACTGCAGGGGCGAAATGGTCATTTGACAGTCAAAAGTCAAAATTTTTGGTCAACATCTTATTTTGAAGCCACAAACATCATTTGATCAATTCTTGATCATGATTCTCAAGGCATGGCTCAAAAAGTCTCAAGATGCAAAAGTTTCTATTTTTGGACAGCTGAAAAAGTCAACTGCAAATTGACCAAGGCATAACTTCCACATGGTTTATCAGAAAAATTCCATCCAAAGCTCATTTTGAAGATAATGACATTTCCTACAACTCATCTTCACACTTCAAGTCCAAGAAATGCTCTCACAAAAAGTTATCAATTTCAACATTATAGGTCATTTTCAAAAGTCAACAAAAAGACACTTTAAGTCAAAGACCATAACTTGAGATTGGTAAATCAAAATGACATGGTACCAAAGGCATTGGTTAGAGGACTTCAAGACATTTCCAAAATGTCCAAGAACATGATCAAAGCTTAAACATTGAGCAAGATATGCCTTGTGGAAGTTGGGAAATTTTTGGGAATTTTGAAAAGTCAACTTTGCATAAAAGGGTTCAAAAATGCTAATGGGCCTCAATTTCTTCCATGAATCATCACCCAAAGGCCATGCACGACCCATTGACCTCCAAGGGAGTTATTTTATCATTTTTGATTAATTATTTGAATTTTTATTATTATTAATTCACTTAATTAAAATTAAATATGAAAAAAATAGCAAATGATACTTTTCAAATCTTTTTGTGCAGAGATTTCATCCATTATGAATCAAATATTTCGTGCATCACTCAAAAGGGAAAGATTATACATGATTGGAAATGATTGGCATAAAAAAGGATTGAAAAAAATTGGATTTTATGTGTAGAAAAATCAAATATCAAAATCATAAAGGCATGGATCTTTGGGCTTGCTTTCTTAACCTAATCATGCTCAGATACATATACAACCAAAACCTAATGCAAGAGACACAGAAGCTGCGCTGAAAACCAAGAACAACATTGCAAATTTTTGCCTAAAACCTTGAAACTGTTTTCCTATCTAGAGCACGATTCAAAGCTGCAAAAGTATTCCAAAACCTTGCCAAGACATCCAGGAAGCCATTCCAATCAGATCCAGGCCTCCATACCCAAAGAAGTGGTAGAACGATGTCTTACTTTTCATGAAATTATCCATTATCGTGTTTTGATTTTTAAGCATTGTTCATGCATTTTGTTGATTGATTTATACTAACATGAATGCTCTGAAGCTAATGGTACTACTCAATTGAACTAAGACTGCCTGTACAAGAATCCACCATTAACGTAGGTTAGGGTTTCAGAAGCTTCAATTTGGGGTTTTACACATAAGGAAAAATTGGCCATCCAAACTGGTACCATTGAAATCAGGACATCAGGACGAATTGAACAACCACCTCGCGCCCTTTTTATGTTTACTCATATGCTAATCGTTATTTTTGTGCTTTGCAGTTAGTGGGGGTTTAAAACCCCCGCTATTTGCTTTTAGTTACAGGAAAAAAGATGAAGACGATGCATGCGTGTCTGGACAGGACTGGGTAGTTTGAATATTCGCGCGTGATTTTTGTTTTTATACCAATAGCGTTTGTTTTCTCATATATTAATCACGTTCCATAATAATATTAAACATGCGCGTTGGCTCAGATGGTTGGTTAGGTGGCTTGCAGGTACTGGGACCTGGGTTCGATTCCCAGGTCCCCCACTTCTTCCATAATATTTTTCTCAATATGTTTCTATACAGCATGCCCTCAAAGGTCCATCATACAACCCTACCATCTAGCTTGCCGCGCGCCCAGAAGCTCCAATCTGAAGGCCACCAAAGAGGCTCACCATGTACCTCAGTCAATCTTTCCACATGCACACGCCAGAAAGTCAAAAAGGGCTTGTTTCAATGGCCCAAATTGCTCTACAATACACCTCTCAATTGGGTCAGCCACCCCCATGGTTTGCATATTTTTGTTCTTTATTTTAATTTTCCTTTTATTCTTTTATTTGTTTTATTGTTTTATTTAATTCACAAAAATAATTTTCATAATACAAAAATCAGAAATCAAAAAAATAAAATATGTTTATTTAATATTTAATCCATTAATATTTTTGTAAATAAATTTTTAATAATCAATTTAGTTTAATTTAGGGTTTTAATTTTAATTTTTTCTAAATAACTAAAATGTGTAGAAATTAGGTTTTTTTTAGCATTTTTCCCCTTTTTCTTAATAAAATAATTTCCTCTTATTATTATTATTATTAATTATTAATTATTCTGTAAATACCCATGTAACTAAATAATTAGTATAAATTAGGTTTTAAACTTTAACTTTTTTTTAACAATTAAAAATAATTTAGAACTAGGGTTTCGTTTAATTTCTAATTTTAATTAAATTTCTTTATTTCATAAATACCAAAAACCAAAAAAATAACTTCTTTCCTTTACTAAATAATTAATTAACTTTTAATTTCATTTAATTTCTTTAAAGGGTCCAACGCCCTCGAATGTTCCATTTTTTATTCTCTTCGCGCATTTATTTTTTCTTGTGAATATCATGTAACTGTTCAAGCCTTGTAATAGTAATTAGGAAATTTATTTACTTTCCGCATTTTTATTAAAAAACGGGTATTTGTTAATTTGGCGATGTATAGACCCGCGCCTTGTAATAGCGTAGGACTTTATTTTCCGCACTTTAATTTCCGCACCCTTAAAATTTCTAAACTTTGCATGAAAGAATGAATGGCCCAAATAAAATCAAAGCGTAGCTCACCCAATGCATGATCAAGATAAAACATAACTGAAAACAATACACAAATTCACACACCACTCTTAGGGTACGCCTCACTGTTGCCTTGCCCCTCGAAACGTGGTCGTCGAGTATAGGACGTCTTAGTGAGTCCTTATGTCCATTGATCTAGTTGCCTCGAAACAAGTTGCCTCGAAACGGTTGCCTCGGAATAGTTGCCTCGGAATAAAAAGATCAATGGCATAAGGGTAGCTTCTAAGGTGTCCTACTGTTGCTCTGGTGACCACACTGTCCCTACACTCGAATTGACCCGAACACCTCCAACGGTGGTGCTACCTACCTCTCAATGGTGGGATGGCGCTACCTTAAGGACATTTACACAGCCTAATTCTTTAGGGTAGGTAGATGACTCGTAGATACTTTCTCTAATTCAAAACAAATCAAAAAAACTCTTTTCACACTGACACTTTCTAAAAGATTTCAAAACAAACGCTTCACAACACTCTTGAGGACTGATACAAGAGTCGAATTGAAGTTTTCAATGAAACTTTTTCAAAACCCACTCACAATTGAAAAGCAAACACTTTTGAAAACACAATGAGCAAGTATCTAAGAGCCCATGGATAACCATTGATAGAAAGGGTGCTAACACCTTCCCTTTCTATAAATCTACCTCCCGAACCTAGAGATAATCTCATAAGGAATTTTGTTGTGCTTTTGTCCTGTCCATGTTGGAGAAAATAAAAGACGGTGGCGACTCTTGCTTCCGCGACATTTCGCGAACCAGCGTTAAACAGTCAGTTCCAGATCCACCGATCACAACATCTTTTGAAGAAGTTTTATTCCAAGGGACCTAAAAGTTAACCATTTACGAATATCTCAGGTACCTTTTGACTATGGATTTTGGAAAAAGAAAGACCGGAAAATATAGTTTCAAAGATCCCAAGATAGATGAGTTGATCAGTCTAATTCCCGAGATTGAGTGTTCTGCAGATTTTCAGAGGAAGTATGGGTCTATCATTTCTCTCATGAAGCTTAGGATGAAGGAGGGTATTCTCTCGACCTTGGTCCAGTTATATGATCATATATATTATTGCTTTACTTTCCCTGACTATCAGTTGATGCCTACACTAGAGGAGTATTCTTATCTATTGGATTTACCTATTACCGATCGTGTTCCTTTTATTGGTTTGGATGGTGAGCCAAAACCACACAAGATTGCTGCTTTGATCCATCTGGGGAAGTCTGAGGTTGAAGCCCATATGACTACTAAAGGAGGGATTAGAGGATTACCAGCTAAGTTCTTATTGGACAAAGCTCGTTACTTGGCCGATGAAGAGTACAATTGCTTTTGAGGCCATCTTTGCTCTACTTGCTTACGGGTTGTTTTTATTTTCTAATGTGGACAAGTTTGTTGACATTAATGCTATCAGGATCTTCATATTGGAAACCCAATTCCTACATTGTTGGGTGATGCTTATTACTCTATTCATCTTCAGAATTCTTATCACGGGGGTGTTTTACCCCAATTTTTTCCCCTAAGATCCCTTCATTATACCATATTGATTCATCACAACAACATCACATTAGGGTTGTTGGTTCTCCTCCCTATCTTTAGCTTTGCTCTTTGAGGAACCACCAAGCACCTTGACTTTTTTATTTTGTGATTATGCATGTTTTTTTTTACTCTCCTTTTGATTAATAAAATGCAATGTTGTTTTGTCTTACTTGTTAATAATGTAGGTAAATGCAATGTGGCTTAGCAAGTTAATCCATGGGTACATGAGTTTATTTCCATGCCCTAGTCAATAAAGTTTGAGAAATTCAAACCTCACCATTGAAGTTGTTTTGGAATAAATGGCATGGAAAGGTTTATTTTTGGTGCACCACATTTAAAAGTTATCAATATTGACTCAAAAGTGCAAGGGGTTGATTGAAGAAGTTGTCATGGTTGGACAAGGCCTTATTCCCATTGGTCACAAGTGCATATTTCTCTCAATTCTCAAGATATGGAAGTGGTTTTAGTTGTTATGAGTTATCATTATCATACTCAACAACTTCTATCTACAAAGCAAAAGTATTGGTACCATAAGGTTGTTCAAAATTGTCAAAGTTCCTCAAAGCATTTTCTTGATCTAGGAGCTAGAGTTTTGAACTTCAAAGAAGTATATCTTGCTCATCTTTTGGTATTTTTGAGTGATTACAAAAACATCCTTCTCTTAAAAGGGTTATTAACAAATCACTTCACAAGTTTCAAGTATTTTTCTTGGGGAAGAAACTTGATGATGAAGAAAGATTACAAGTCCTCTAGATGAACCCCTAACTTCCCATGTGTGACTTCAAATGATCATAACTTGGTCAATATTTATCACCTTGAGCCCACTCTTTTTCCACAATGATCTTGGGGATGTTAGATTTATTCCTTCTTTTATGTGAAAAGTGATAAAATTGATGGATGATTCCTTAAGGATACAAAAAATTATAGGTCATTTCATGATTTTTTTTCCAACTTCAACAATTCATAACTCTCTCAATTTTTGGAGATTTTGAATGGTTCAAGTTTCAAACTGTCATTCAAGAGGATTCTTAAGACTCTCAGGGTAAGTAGAGTTGAACTCAGAGGATGCTTCAAAGATGGAAATGATGTTACCATCAGGAATGCTATCAAGAGAGACACGACCATTCACGATACCTACGCTTGGACAATTTATTATCTCAGCAATACATTCGATAGTGAAGAAAACATCCCAGCCATAGATGTTTGAGGAGATTGAGGTACCACCTAAATTTACAGAGGCATTTTTTCGTAAAGTATTCACAAGATTTGGATATACAAGTCTTCTTAGTAAGGAAAGATAGTGATTCTAGTTTTAAAAGAGGATGCTAAGATGGAATTCCAAATTCGCACCAAAAAGTCTTGGATGTCTTTCAATGATAACTTCCAAGAAATCATCATTTTCATGAGAAGTTGTTGAATTCATGATGAAAAGAGAAAGAGAGTGAAATAGAAGGAAATTTTTATCAATTGTTAGATATAACTTGTTAGGAGAGGTAGAGAGCGGACAAGATGTATAAAAGAAACAAGAAGATGTGACTTGACAAGAGAAATGGTTTTCCTTACGTAAGGTAATCAATCTTGGAGGACTCAATAATAAATGACTGAGGAAGGTCAGGAGGACAGCAATAACTCCTAAGATTCGATAAGAGAGAGAAATGAGTAACAATTGATATCTTTGAATTGGGTTGTGAGTATAGAGTAGACTAGGACACATAGATGTACGGGGAATGGAAAGAGAATAGTTGATTTCATTTATGAGGGCATATCAAAATGTTCATAACTTAAAAAGGTTATTTTCCAAAACGTGAATAAAGTAACTGACAAACATCAAGATCTAAGACCTAATATATGACTTGGAGACGCATGCTTGACTGTTTCATTTCATACTTTGATGAATTTATAATACTTAAATACTTGTCATTTCATGATAGGAAAAATTAACAAACAACAATTTATCATAAAATAAAGACTGCATTAATTTAAGACAATTCAACAGATACATGTTTAAAAATGAAGAAATAAACATATGACACGATCAAGCAATAAAAATAATCATACTTTTGAAGATACAGGTCATATTTTCCTAGCTAATGAAAATTTCGCATTTAGATTTTAACAAGAAATTTTCAGGACAGTTTTGTGGACCACTTTCTGCTATCATTTCTTTGAACATATCCATTATTCCCTCTTGGAAAATAGTTTCAGACAAAACGCGTCCATAAGGAATATAAGACTTTATGTGATTCCTGGCCTTAGAAATATATTTCCAAAGAAAGATGAAGATTAATTGTGGCAAGCTTACACGATTATTATTCATTAGAAGATAGATGAGTGCTTGGTCATCCTACCTCAAAAGGTCTTGATTATCCCCTCTGGGAAGAAAGTTGGACAACGCAAGCTTGAACCATGCTTTTGGAATGGGTAGTACATTTTCAGGATTGATATGCTCATATTCTGATGACATGTCATGAAGAGAATCAAATTTATCAGACATCACAATCCTAGACTTGACATAGTCAATTGTTACACCTACATTCTCACGTCCGCTGGTAGGAGTGATTGAGAAGGGAGTAATGGTGATGGGAATTTCAAAGATAGAGAAGTGAATAAACCATTTTCATAATCAAGATAAGGATGCTTCCAGAATTCTTTAACAAGATTCACGTAAACAGGTTTGTTCAGCATAATGAAGTATCTTGTCCATTGCTGAGAATAGAACACATCTGAGATGCTGGAAGCAATGTTACTTTCAAGAGAGAAAATTTCAATTTTTTTCCGATGGTGATCTCAAGAAGATCTTCATTTCCAAGAAAGGTTAGTTGAGGCATGGTGAATCAGATGAGAGGAAGAATCTTGATAGGAATTAAACTTAGTTTATGAGAGGATAAGATAAATATAATAAATCATGGTTGATATATATATATATATATATATATATATATATATATATATATATATATATATATATATATATATATATATATAAGAGGCTGAAAGAGGTTGTAATAATCTGCACGAATGACATAGATCACTGACACGGGACAAGAATTTCAAGGAAAAGGAATGGAGTGAACCAGTCTTTATAAAGATAGAGTACCATACAAGTTCTAAATAAGGACTTTGAGTGAATTAGCATTTAGAGATGACAGACTAAAACAAAAATAGCAAAACATGAACATTGTTGCTTGAATGAGAAGTTATCATCACATACATTATTCGTAAAATATCTGCCTCATCCTCAAGAGAACTTACGAGTTCACATTGTCTAGAGAATTGATTAAAAGATCTTTCTCTTGGAAGAGAGAATGTTCCAGATCATGAAATTTTCACTTAACCAGAAAATTCACAACTTGGAGTTGCACTAACATTTGGAATGCTTCTGTTTAAAAACATCTTCTAACTTGTAGATGTATTTTTATCAAAAGTTCTAATAAGTTATATATAAATAACCATACCTTTGAGATTCTAAAATCTTTACAATAATTCTTTTATCTGAGTGCTCTTCATTCTGGTTTTGACTTTAGCTTGTCCTTGATAGAGCTTCTGATCAGTTTGTCATGTCTTTGAAGATTTTTCATCTGTCTTTAATTTTTATTTCTTCATATATATTATGATGTGTTGTAGCGAAGAATGTCGCTTCCATGAGAACCCTTCTAGAATTTTTTGGAACTGTCTTCTTATAGAGAATTCTCTTTTCTCTAGAACATAGCTAGCTCAAGTATTCAGAGCTTCTGATGCTTACTTTAGATAATTTATTTTCTCAATATGTTTATGGTTTTCTCTAACTGGATCTCTCTACACGGTTAAGTGTTTGATTCAAGAATAAATAACATAGCCTAGCTCTGATACTAATTGAAGATGGAGAAAAACACAATAAAGGGAGGTTTTAATTCTGTTGATAGAAACTTATTCCCATTCTAAAGAGTTTGTAGAAGACTTTGAGCAAGTATAAATTAATATAAGTAAAGAACACATTCAATTTTATATAATTTCACCTTCTCAACTAAGGCTACATCTTGTCCACCTTTCTCAGATGATTTTGCCTTAGAAAAGGACTTAATCCACTTATCTCGAAAGATTACAACAACCTCTAAGAGTCTAGAAATACCTCTCAGCCCTCTTAAGTATACAGAATAGAAAGGCACTTGAGGAAACACCAATTCTAGAAAGAATCGTTTTTATGGATATTTACAAGAGTGCTTCTTATCAAGCAGATTTCTCCTACTTAGAGTACATATTATTTTAACAAACTTTTGAGCAACAACCCCGTTGTCTAAAACAGTTTACATGAAGTTTTCTAAGAGATAACACAATCAGAGTAATAACTCTTGTGCTTTGCATGTTTCTAAAAGTTTGAATGTTATGGAGATTAAGTGCAAAACATCTTGTAGTCTTCTTATCTTCATCTTCTTTGTTAATCAAGCTAAACAAAATAACTTCTTTCTTATTTTCTGGTTTCTCTTGAGATGCGTTTTAATTTATATTTTGAATGACATGTTGTTGAGATCTCCAGCTTCTTTTCTTCAATGATTAATACACGAGTATCGACTAATGTTTCTTATTGCTTGTTGATCCTTCATTCTTTCTGTTGTTGTGATGTTTTTCTTGTATGATTGACAACCTTTTTAGAACTAAGTTGTGATGAACATGTTACTTCTTAGTAAGATGTTAACACTTTAATATGCTTAATGAAACATTACACTATAGAGAAATAAATCAGTGTAAATATTGCATTTCAAGTGATACTACTTTGTGGTTGTGAAATTCTTGGTGCTGTTAAGCCATACACCCTTTCAAGTATAACAAAGTTGCTCTATATAGGTTGAGAGAATAATACTGTTGGAGCACATAATGTATTGTAACGTGTATATTGCAGTTTGATATGTTTTCAATGCAAATCTACCTTTTGTAATGATTACTGTGTAGGAGGCGTGATTTCTTCTTTTTATCTATCCAAGATGTAGTTGAGAATTGTTATCATTATTCTCCTCGAAAACTGTGATCATTTGTCAGTTTTGATATGAGCACTACTGAAGATGTATCTGGAAATTTTGGGTCTTTGTTTAACTTGTTTTTGTAGAACTTGATTTCTCCGAAAGATGTTATTTCTGTTCCTGAAATGCTGAGCTTGAGACTTATTGCTTGTCTTGTTCTTCTGATGAGTAGTTCAGAAACTACTGATTTGATGTAGCCTAGAAAAACTAGATTGAATTTTAGGAACACGTCTTGTTTTCAGAACTATAAGCATCAACTTATCTGAAAGACAACATCAATTGTAGAAGCTTTCTGATTCTTGTATCTTTAACTTTCTGAGCTATATTTGCGCAAGTTCTTAGAATCTTTCTGATGGATGATCACGTCTTAAGATGTATAGGAAACAACTTATCTTGAGAGATAACTTCAGTTGTAGAAGCTTTCTGATTCTTGTATCTTCAGCTTTCTGATTCTTATATCTTCAGCTTTCTGAGTTATATTTGCGCAAGCTCTTTTTAGAATGTTTCTTGTTATTAGATCTGCACACTCAATAAAATCATTAGTAGCACTAAGATTGTTACTCATAAAATATACGATTTTTATCATCAAAATAAATAATTTCTTAAAAGCTTTCTTGCTCTAACACTTTGTTGCATAAATAATTCCCTAGCACATCAAGATTTACTTGATGTGCATAATCAAGCTAGAAAAGATTTTTGTGTCCGTCCACTTACGTGGAACAATACCCTTGAAGCCTATGCACAATACTATGCAAATAATAGAATCAATGAATGTCAACTTGAGCACTCTATGGGTCCTTTTGGTGATAACCTTGCTGGGGGTTATGGTGAAATGAAAGATGCTGACGCTGTCAAGTTTTGGCTAACCGAAAAACTTAACTATGATTATGTTTCAAATTCTTGTGTTAATGATGAGTGTTTGCATTATACTCAAATTGTTTGGTGTGATACGGTTCATATTGGTTGTGCTAATGCCAAATGTATGAATGGTTGGGTTTTTGCCATTTATAGCTATTCACCTCGTGGTAATATTGATGGCCAACGGCCTTATTGATTTTCCTTGTCTTTTTATTTATTTATATTATTCTAGAAATAAATAGCAATTGTCGTTGTTTAGGTTGTTCCTTGTCATAAAAGTATTAGTTATATGTTTAAAAGTGTGGTTTTGATAAGACTCAGTTGAATTATGTTAGAGGCAAATTATTTATATGTTGAACCAATTTATAGAGTAAAACTCTAGATTTGGATTCTCGGCATTCCTTTTTTTAGCATCCTTTACCTCACATTTCTAATTCGTTAGATTGATCATACTGTAAACACAAAAATGGAACATCAACCTGTTCATTCTTGCAAAATCATTCTCTTCACTAAAATATAAGAGCATGGAAGAAATATTATGAGTGCTACCCATGTCTTTTTTGTGAAATTATCCATAAATGACCCAAAGTACTTATTTCTTCCAAGTGAAAAGGTACTTCAAATGAACCACATACATCATAATGCAAAACATCCAAAGCATGAGTTGCTCTTAGAGGAAATTCTGACGAGAAAGGCAATCTTAGTTTTTTTTTTCATACATATGTCACATAATTTATCTGGTGCCATAATCTTTGGAATTCCAAGTACCATATTCTTTGAACTCAGATGTCCTAAGCTTCTGAAGTTCAGATGTGTCATAACTCACTCTCCGTTGCAACACTTGTTGCACTAAGGCATTGAGTGTTTGTTGTTTCAACATTCACCTTGAATGTCCTATTTATTCCTAGTTCAGACTGCATAATCAGCTTATGATTACAATCATACAATTTCAAGAGATTGTCCTTTATGGTTACTGAAAAACCTTTTTCAATCAGATGACCTACACTCATTAGATTGCTCTTCATGCCAGGAACATACCATACCTCCTTAATCAAAGTAACTTTGCCATTATGAAATTTCACTATGACCCATTCCTTCAACATTCAGATACTTTAAATCAACATATTTGATCTTGGTCTTTCTACCAGAATCAAAATCAACAAGTCTTTGCTTATTTCCAGTTAGGTGATTTAAGGAGCTAGTGTCCACATACTACCAGTCTATCATTTGTCACCTTCATGCTCAGATGCCATCAATATCACATGTTCATCCTCTGAATCTCCTTGGGCTATATTGGCTTTTGCACACTTGTTTTCTTTATTTGACAAGTAATCAAAGGCAAAATGGTCAAATCTGTTATAGTTGTAGCACTTAATCTTTCTCTTATCAAACTTCTCTTTTCCCTTTTGAACATTCTTATGTTTCTTCTCTTCTAAAGAAGAAGGTTCTGACTTCTGAATATTATTTTTCTTATTTTTTAGCCATGCTTGTTTCTTATTCTTCTTAACAAAAAAAATCCTTCAAAGCCTATTCTGACTCACTTTCAGTGAGACACGAATCTTGTACCTCTAAGCTACTCTGAAGTTCTTCAATTCTCATGGAACTAGTATCTTTAGAATGTTCTAAGACTACAACTATGTAATCGAACTGAGGAGTAAGGGATATGAGTATCTTTCTAAAGAATACTTGTTCAGAGAGAGTTTCTCCACAAGCCTTCATCCCACTCGTGATCAGAGTCACTCTGGAGATGTAATCTGGTACCTTCGCATTGTTCTTCATGCTAAGATTCTCATATTGTTTTCATAGGGACTACAACTTCACTTTCTTCACTGATGTGTCGCCAGCATAACACCACACAAGTGCATCTCGCGTCGCTTCCACTGTCGTCACGTCGGCAATCTTCTCAAACATCTTCGTATCCACACAGTGATGGATATAGAACAATGCATTCTGGTCATTTTTCCTCGTATATCACGTTGTGCATTTTTTTTTGTTTCCGTTGCATCTTTTACAACCGACGTGTAATCATCATTAACGATATCAACAACATGTTGAACTCTAAACAACACCAAATCCAATCATTGGGTAGGCAAACTAGAGTTTTGCCTAGAGCCTCTAACTTTTTTTCTTCTTTTCTTAACCTTGTATATTAAATATAGTAACATCTAATTTACTTTGAAAAAGATACTAATAGCATTTAATTATTATCATTACTATTGTTACTACTTTGTCATTTTTCAATAAAGTGGCAATAAGTGTGTTTCAAGATACTATGCGGATTCGACAAAATTTGCTATACACTTCATTATTGATACACCCCTTCCATCTAATACGTTCTCTTACTAGTTATTACTTTATATTATTAATTTATATATACCTTCCACCCATCCATTGTGCTAATGTGGTGTCAATAAATATATAAAAACCTCATATTCCATCCCATGCATTAATTTATACAAACCATATATATATATATATATATATATATATATATATATATATATATATATATATATATATATATATATATATATATATATATATATATATATATATATATATATATATATATTGATCTTACCGGATCAGACTTGGACCGTCACGGCTGGCTCGAACTGAATTTGAATGAGATGGAGGGTACCTGCAAGACACTCCGATGCTAAAATAAGATACGGAATGAGCAGGCAAAAAATGTATAGGTGCGTAATAGATGAATACATGACCCTCTGGGAACAAAGGGTATTTATAGCCTTCAGCGCTGGGCCAAGGTCCCCCTATTGGGCTGAGCAGAACTGGCCCAATAAAGGAACTGTCAGGTTATACGTGTGTAGTGGGGCCCCGTACGTGGTCCCCTTCCTGGTGATGCTCCGAGAAGAATAAGGAGGTACGAAGACGCGGTCTTTCCGGAGCTTAGAGGATTCGATAACGGCCGGAGTGGACAGAATCTTCCCTACGGGGAGGGTGCTCGAGCTGGAGTTCCCTTGGTCGGGGATACTGCGTGCCGCGGGCAATGGCGGGCATAGTGGCCATGGTTTGTGGTCAGGCATGTCGGTGGTGGTCCGTTTGTGAGCATTCCCCGAGGAGGAGTTTTTTGTTTTTCGAAGTGTGCTCGAGGAGTTTTTCGCGTGCTGCGTTCGTCGGATACGCAGCGCAATCCTTGTCGACGCATGCTCGAGGAATTCCTCGCGGGCTGCGTTTGTCGGATACACGAGGCAGTCCTTGGGAATCGTAACGCCACCCTATCAATAATAGGGTCATCATTGCCTAGGGGAATAGATGTCGAGGACGGGGAAGTTTGCGGCTCCCCGGTGTGACGTTTCGTATTCCATGCCATCCCTATAAATAGGATCCTTGGGCCCATAATTTGTTTTTCTTCTTCGCGCTTCTCCCTCTTCCTCTGATTCTGCCGCCGTCATTTCCTGCAACACCGTGAGATCACTGCACCATCCGTCGCTGATTACTTCCACCGTTGTCGTACGTTCCTCTTTTCTTCCAAGTAAGTGTTCATTCCTCCTGTTTTTGTTTGTTGTAGGTAGTTTTGTCGTTATTTTTTATATTAGAAACCCATATCTAGGAGTAGTGCCCGGTAGATTCATGATTGTTCCCGGTAAACTAATAGTTTAGGTACATAACTCGCGATGCTGCCCATGACCTTCATAGTTTTAGGTATATGACTCATGATACTGCCCGTGACCTTCATAGTTTTAGGCATATGACTCATGATATTGCGTGTGACCTTCATAGTTTTAGGCATATGACTCATGATACTGCCTGTGACATTCATGGGTTTGGTCGGCGCACCCATGAACTGGCCGGGATGCCGATCCTTTAGGAAGTATGTAGGGTAGCCTCCTCGTGGTATCCCAGTGTCGGGCAGGCGAAGTCAGGACCTTGCTCGAGTCATTCATGTTTTTCGCCTGGGGCGTTCGTGTTATTCCTTTGTTGTCCCTAATGCCTGGTCGGAGCTGGGGTGTCCGTGTTCGGCTTGTTGTGTACTACTTCCTGTCTCTGTGGGGAGCACGCGGATTTGCTCTCGAATTTCACCAGTTTCCTGTGCTTTGCAGGTAAATGGCCGACAAACCGGAATCTTCGAGGCAAAATGAAGTCGAGGATACAAATACCAAGGAGAATGTTACTCTAGTTGACACCATTGATGATCCTATGTTAGACTGGGTGGGCGCCGATCCCCGGGGGATTGCCTCGGCGTACTGTCGGCGTAGTCGACGTGTCTATACTGTCGTCGAGCACGGCGGCAGTCAGCCAGGGTTTCAAAAGAATTTCATAGTTATGAGGCCGTCGATTGATGCGCGTATCTGCTCGAAGTTTACCAAGTACGGGTTCCCAATGTATGAGATCGTGTTCAGGGATCTCGATCTTAAGCTCCCCTTCAGCGATTTTCAAGTCGGGGTGTTCAACCATCTGAACTTGGCCCCTTCGCAGCTTCAACCCAATTCAATCGCTTTCCTTCGGGTGTTCGAGCTGACGTGTCATTTCTTGAGGATCAGAGCGACGATTCCCCTTTTCTTCCGGGTCTTTCACCTGCAGCGTCAGTCTCGAGGAGGCAGGCACAGCTGGGTATCCCTGAAACAGTCGAAGAGGCTGTTCAGGATGTATATGGATTCGGTAAGGGGCTTCAAGGATAAATGGTATGTTCTGCAGCCGGTCACCCAAACTTCCTTGGATTCCTTGTTCGAATCGGAAACCAAGATGGTCGACGCAGACGGGGATCCCCTCGTGGATGCTGAGGGTCGTCCGGCGGTAGGGCGCATTTCCAAGTTCCTGATACATTGGTGCTCAGGCCATTACGACCACGGCACTGGGTACAATCATATGCCTGCGGGAAGCATGAGTACCGAGGACGAGGAGGCATATGCTGTCCTTTGCAAGTATGTCGACAGCTTCTTCCCTGCCCGGTGGGTCACGAGGGAGGGGGATGATATTCTTGACGAGGACGGGTACCCGACATTCGAGGCTCGTCCCATCGACACGAAGGCGCTCGTCGAGTGCCAATCTTACAGGCAGGCCGTAGATCTGCTAGGTTTCTTGCTTCAGCTTTTATTATTTTATTCCATTTTCGTTGTTTTTGCTCGCTTACAACTAACCCGAGTTTTGCTCCTTTTTGCAGGCGACATGGTTGAACGACGGGAGAGGTTGTTGAAACTAACCCGGGACAAGAAAATAAATAAAAGGATGGTGCGAGCTCCGCAAGCCACGAGGATGGGCCCGCCGACCAGTTCGGGCAGAGATGCCTCTAGTGGGTCCTCGGGCTCCCCTGATGCTGAGCAACCCACCGAGCTGATTACCAGGAAGAGAAGTCGGGCTGAAAACAGGTCGGAGGTTGGCGACGAGTCCGTAGCTGCGAGGGCCTTCGGCTTGCCCCCCTGTTTTAAAGAGAAAGATTTCTTCGAGGGGTTTCCTCTGACGGTGAGCAATGACGAGGCCGAGACTATTAGACGGCTTGACAAAGAAAGTCGGAGGAAACACCTGGCCGCCAGCATGGTCGGGATGGTGAAGATGGCCGAGATGGCGGTGGTCCTCGCCGAGGAAGGGTCGGACTCCTTGGACCGTGTTAGGGAGTTGGAGTCAGAGAAAGCCGCTCTCGCTGCCAATTCTCGTAAGTTAAAGGCGTCCCTCGAACGGTCCTAGGAAATGTTTCGCGAGCAAGACGACCTGCTGGCGGGGGAGAAGGAAAACTATGGGAAGGTTGCTGAGGAGAGGGATTGCCTCCAACTGGACAAGTAACGCTTGGAGAGTGACAACGAACGTTTGTCTAAGGAAGTCGAGGAGCTAAAAGCTATTATGCTTCCTGTTGACGACGAGTCGGAGGAGACAGCCTCTTTGCGGACCCGTTCGAATTTGGTTGCGCGTATCCACCTCCTTGAGACAGACTGTGTCGATGCCTTAGCTGATGGGTTCAAGGCCGCGGTCAGCCAGCTCGCCATCCTGAATCCGGGCATGAATACCGAGGGAGTCGGGTTCATGTCTCAGATTATTAACGGTCAGGTCGTGCCTCCTCCTGAGTCTCCTGTGGTAGATGTCGGTAGTCTTGGGAATGTTTAGCGTGAAGTTTTTGTTCGGGCCTGCGTGCCTGCGTATTGGTATTTGTTTTGGGGCCTGCGTGCCCGTGATCATTTTTGGGGCCTGCGTGCCCGTGCTTATTTCTTTTGGCCGTTGTGCCATGGCTTGTAACCCCGAATATCACCGGCCTTTTTGGTCGGTTCATTATTAACTTGCCTTGTGTATAAACTTTTTTGATGGATGTTTATTTAACTTTAACTTGCTCGTATCTAAGCTTTGCATTCGATTGTTACTTTGTGACGAAATTTGTCTAAGTTATGTCCTCGAGCGGAGATATCCTTTCGACCCCTTTAATGGTCCGACGTACTTCGAAATGTGTCGGTTGTGCAGAGTGAAGCCCGCATGCCGAGCGTATGACCCAGATCGAGGTCGTATGCCCGCGGCGTGAACTGCCCATCGCGAGCTGGGTGTTCTGCCATGTGGGTACGTCGACAGTGGAGCTCGATTGAGGTGTCCCTGTCGGGCATTGTCGTTCGACCTTGTTGGCTGAACAACATTATGTCGTTTAGGTGTAGATCGGGCCCGTACCTTGGCCTGTCTACGTGGTCGAGACCTTTCTCTCTGTTGACTAGAGGTGGATGTTTGACGGTGAAAGTCCTTAGTGTTTAAGGGCTTTAGCTATAGTACTGCTTTAGCTTAGCAGCGTTCCAGGGTCGTGGTAGTGGTTCTCCGTTTAGTAGCTCGAGGTAATAAGCCATGGTGCCTGTGGCGCCGTGAACGCGATAGGGTCCTTCCCAGTTCACGGCCAATTTCCCTTCGCGGGAGTCTTTCTGGTTCCTTCGTAATACCAGGCTTCCGATCTGGAACTCGCGTTTGATGACCTTGTCGTCATGACGCAGGACCACTCGTTGTTTTAGAGCGGCCTCGCGCAGGGCTGCCCCCGATCGAATTTCCTCGACCAGGTCGAGTTCGTCCCTGAGTGCTTCGCCGTTCATCTCTTCATCGAGGGGCATTTCTGTCCGCCTGTAGGGTTCCCTGATTTCTACGGGGATGACAGCCTCGGTGCCGTATGTTAGTCGAAAAGGGGTTTCGCCCGTCGTTGAATGGGGCGTGGTGCGATAAGCCCATAAGACGCTGTGCAGCTCCTTGACTCACCCTCTTTTTGCTTCGCCGAGCCGGCGTTTGAGTCCTCACAGGATGACCCTGTTGGCGGCCTCGGCTTGCCCGTTGGTTTGGGGGTGCTCGACCGAGGTGAAATGTTGTTTGGTTCCTAGTTTGGTGACGAAGTTTTGGAACCCGTGGTCGGTGAATTGGGTGTCGTTGTCTGTGACTAGTGCTCTCGAGATCCCGAATCTGGCGAGGATGATTCTTTTGTAGAAACGGAGGATGTTGTGCGAGGTGATCTTCGCAAGAGCCTCGACCTCTATCCATTTCATGAAGTAATCCACGGCCACAATAAGGAACTTGTTTTGGTAAGTCCCTTGCACAAATGGTCTGAGGATATCCATCCCTCACCATGCAAATGGCCACGGGGATGACAGTATGCTCAGCTCGTGAGGGGGGGCGAGATGCATGTCGGCGTTCTTCTGGCACTTGTCACACTTCTTAACGTGATCTATGGCGTCCTGTTGCATCGTCGGCCAATAGTACACCGCTCGTAGAGCTTTCCTCGCCAGGGACTTACCGCCCATGTGTTGGGCATTAATCCCTTCGTGTATTTTCCGTAATACCTCGGGGACTGTGGATTCGTCGATGCACTTCAGGAAGGGAATGGAGAATCCCCTGTGGTACAGTTTATGCTCGAGCACCACGTAGGAGCACGCTCATCGTTTCATTGTGGTCGCTTCTGTCTGGTCCAAAGGGAGCTCGCCCTTTATCAGAAAATTGTACACCGGGGTCATCCAGCACGAAGCGTCTCTGATGGCGTGCACCTCGACTGGGGTCGAGGTCCTTTCGATGCTCGGGCGCGACAGGGATTCTTGTATGACAGATTTGTTTCTGCCTTTCTTTCTTGTGCTTGCGAGCTTCGACAGTATGTCGGCCCTTGTGTTTTGCTCGCGCGGGACGTGTGATATTTCTGCTCGGTCGAACTTCCTCATGTGTTCTCTGACTAAGTTTAGGTATTCAATGAGGCTGTCGTTTTTAGCTTGGTAACTCCCTTGGACTTGGGAAGCAACGAGTTGAGAGTCCGTGAAAATTTGCACTTCGCGTGCTCCTAGGTCCTCGGCTAGCCTCAGTCCTGCGAGCAGGGCCTCGTATTCTGCTTGGTTATTCGAAGTTGGGAAGGAGAGGGTTAACGAGTGCTCGATCACTATGCCCTCCTCGTTTTCTAGGAGGATCCTTACGCCGCTTCCGGATGAGATGGAAGCTCCGTCGACGAAGATGGTCCACATGTGCTCTTTCCCTGCGGGCGGGTTGTGAGCGGTCATTTCCACGACGAAGTCGGCCATGGTTTGTGCCTTTAGAGCTTTCCTGCTCTCGTATTGAATGTCGAACTCGGAGAGTTCCAAGGACCACTTCAACATTCGACCCGCCATGTCAGGTCGACCTAAGAGCTGTTTTATCGGTTGGTCGGTTCGTACTATGACTGTGTGAGCCAAAAAATAGTGTTTGAGTCTCCTCACCGCATTGACAAGGGCTAGAGCTGCTTTTTCTATCTGTTGGTATCTGCTCTCGGGTCCTTGTAGGGCTTTGCTCGTGAAATAAACGGGTTTCTGCCCGTCGGTGGTCTCGCGAATGAGATTCACGCTGATGGCTTCGTTCGAGACGGTCAGGTATAAGAATAAAGGTTCCCCGTCGACTGGTCGAGACAGTACGGGAGGTTGGGATAGACTTTGTTTTAGGTGGCGCAGCGCCCGTTCACATTCCTCGGTCCACTCGAAGGCTGCCTCTTTGCGAAGGAGTCTGAAGAAGGGGAAGGCGTGCTGAGCGGATCTCGCGACGAAGCGGGACAGCGAGGTGGGCATTTCGTTCATGACTTGTATTGATTTCTTCGACGTAGGTGTCGGGAGGTCGGAGAAGGCTCGACATTTGTCGGGATTGGCTTCAATTCCCCGTTCTGTCAGGTAAAACCCGAGGAATTTCCCTGCCTTGACCCCGAACGTGCACTTCTCGAGGTTGAACCTCATCTTACATTGTCTTGCTTGGGCGAAGACTGCTTTGAGGTGGGCTGCATGGTCGGTGTCTTCTCTGGATTTGACGATCATGTCGTCCATGTAAACCTCGAGCATCTCTCTGATTTGTTTGTGGAACACTCTGTTCATCATACATTGGTAAGTTGCCCCTGCCTTCTTTAGACCAAAGGGCATTACGTTGTAGTAATAGTTGCCCGAGCTGGTTATGAAGGCAGTGCAATGCTTGTCGCCCATGGCCATTGGGATTTGGTTATAGCCTGAATAGGCATCCATGAACGACAACATTTTGTAACCGGTCGAGTTGTCGACCAGCATATTTATGTTCGGTAAAGGAAAAGCATCCTTCGGGCATGCCCGATTGAGATCGGTATAATCAACACACATTCTCCATTTTCCATTATTCTTTTTGACTAATACAACATTTGACAGCCAGGTTGAATACCGGGCCTCAGAAATAAAATTTTCCTCTAAGAGGTCTTTTACAGCTTTTTCAGCAGCCTCTGTTTTCTCCGGAGACTGCCTACATCTACGTTGTACTACTGCCTTAGCGGCTGGATCTATGGCGAGACGGTGACAGGCGACCTCGGGGTCGTCCGGACATTTCTTCGGCGCTCCACGCGAACAAGTCAGCATTCTCGTGCAAGTAGGCTTTGATCTGCTTCCTTGCCAAGTTGGGGAGGTCAGTACCAATCTTCACTCCTTTGCTCGCGTCCTCGCCAAGGGGGACGAGCTCGAAGTCCCCGTCCGGAATTAGTCGGAGGGGGACTTGCTCGCCGCTGGGAGGCTCGTCGTGGTCGAAACGGGTGTCAAGAGCTATGGAGTCGATCTTTGGGGGAGCTCTCTGCTCTTTTGCTTTGACGGGCTCTGGTTTTTCGGGCTCTTGTCTTGTCGTTGCTGGTCTCTTGGCGGGCCTCGTCCCAGTGTCGACTGTGTCGCGTCCCTTGGATGCGGCGTTGAAACACCTTCGAGCAGCGGCCAGGTCCCCCTGGATGGTAGCAACCCGTGCCCTCTTGGTGTAGAATTTCATCTTCAAGTGGACGGTGGAGGGTACCGCGGTCAGCTCTGCTAGTGTTGGTCTTCCCAGGACGCAGTTGTAGAGGGACGGGCAGTCGATGACGAGGAAGCGCACCTTGACCTTCCTCGTCGCTGTTAAGAAGGTAACCATGAGCTTGATGTATCCCCAGGGTTTGTAGGTCGAGCCGTTGAATCCCTGTAGGTCCGACCCCACATAAGGTGAGAGGTGCGAGTCGTCGAGCTGCAGGGTCCGGAATAATTGACTGTACATCACGTCGACGAAACTTCCTTTGTCGACCAGAACACGGTGTACGTCAAAGTTAGCCATTCTTGCTCTTATCAGTAAAGGAATGACCGCGTTAGGGGCCCCTCCGGGGAATTCTTTGAGGTAAAAGGTGATAGGCTCCGACCTACCTTTCACCCTTTCAAAAGTTACCGTCTGAGGAGGGGCAGAGTCGACCAGTTCATCCAGCTTCCTCTTGGCCGAATTTATGGTCAGGTCGTTGAATCCTCCACCATTGATGACCATGGTGGAGGGAAATTATTCCCACCTATTGTGCATCGTAAGAGGGTCTTGCAGTTGTTCGGGGACGTAGAAGTCCTCAGGTCTTGTGACGGAGAAGGCGGTTTGGATGGGAACCGATTCGTTAGATGGCCGGGCATCCTCCTCCGGCTCTCTCGTCTCCCGGGCGTCGCGACGAGGGGCGTCGTTTCGCCGGTATTGGGCGAGCCTCCCTCCCTTGATGAGGGTTTCGATGGTGTCCTTAAAGTGAACGTAGTCTTCAGTTAAGTGACCATGGCTCCTATGGTACTGACAATATTTGCTCTTGTCTACCCCGGGCTTGGCAGGAGCTGGTCGAGGGCGCTTGACGCCGCCATCTTTGAAATTCGTGCTGGAACACTCCGCCAAGATGCGCTCGCGGAAAGCTGTGAGCGGAGTGTATTCTGTGAAATGCCCCGAGGGTCCTCTCTGTTCTCGGACTTCTCGGGGTCTGTCCTCTTTTCTTTTCTCCCCGGTTCGTTGAGGAGGAGTGACCTCTTGGCGCGGGTTGCTGGTGGATCCGCGAGTTCTGGGGTCCTGGGCTCTGTTGGCCGCTTCCCTTTCCTCGTAATCCATATATGCCCGGGCCTTCTCGAGGAGAGCATCGAATGTTCGGAGTGGTTCGATGCCAACCTTTTTTCTGAATTCTGTGCCGGGGAGGAGCCCCCTCTCCAGCAAATACCTTTTCACGTGGTCCACGCAGGGGACCTGTATGGCTTCGCGATTGAAGTAGTTGATGAATTCTCTTAAAGTCTCGTCCTGCCTCTGGACGATGGCCTCGAGTGTTGCCTCAGTCTTTGGATGTCACCGAGACGCGGTGAACGAACTTATGAACTGATTCTTCAGGTTTCGCCACGAGGTGATTGATCCCGGGGCGAGACATTTATACCAATCCATTGCTGCTTTTCTGAGGGTCGTGGGAAACAACCGACATTTGATGGGTCCCCCGACATTATGGTAATGCAGCATAGCCTCGAACCCGTCTATATGGTCGACTGGGTCCGCGAATCCGTCGTATTCTTTCAGATGTGGAGGCTTCTCCATGCCCGGGGGAATGGGCGCCTCCATGATGGCTTGTGAAAGGGGACCGCAAGGGGTCGTCCTCGTCACTTCGCTCTGGGGATAGGGACGGGGACCTGAGATATTGTCGGGCCCGATGGTCCTGGTCGTGCTGGATGCCCCTCGAGCGGGATACTCGTTGGTCCGCCCTCCCATGCTTGTCTCCGGGGTGTCTTCTTTCTTGCCGTAAGGGGCCGTGGTTGTGCCCTCCGGCCTCAATGACAGGTAGCCTCTCCAAGGGGGGTCGTCTCCCCGATGGTCGGGGCGACGGGCTTTGGGAGGTGTCCCTGTATTTCCTCCGCGGGGGAGACGGGAGACGTACCTCTGTTACTCGAGGAGGTGGGGTCTGAGGCCTCCTGTGCCTCCTCGGGGGTCTTCTGTCGTCCTCTAGCGCCCTCAATCTTTCCCCCTGGGCAAAGATGAGGTAGTTGGTTTGATTGATTGCCGCAAACAGTGCTCTGGTCGTGGCATCTGCCCCGGCGGAAATGGGGCCTTCCTGAAATTGGGCAGCTAGATAGTTCGCGGGAGCCGCATTGTCTTCTTCGAGTGGAGGAGGGACTGAAGAAGATGAGGCAGTGGCTCCGTCGCGGTGGCCTGAGGGCCCGGGGATGGCGCCCCCGGGGAGTGTGTTATGGTCGGGATTGTCGGTGTTGTCGGGGATTCCGTTCTTATCCGCGAGGTTGTTGTTGACGTCGACGACGCAGACGTTTTGGTCATCCCGAACTTGGTCAGTCATGATGGTAGGAGGTGATTTTTAGCTTTGGTCTTTGAGAGTTTGCAAGACGGGGAAGCTAGTTTCCCACAGACGGCGCCACTGATCTTACCGGATCAGACTTGGACCGTCACGGCTGGCTCGAACTGAATTTGAGTGAGATGGGGGGGGGTACCTGCAAGACACTCCGATGCTAAAATGAGAGACGGAATGAGCAGGAAAAAAATGTATAGGTGCGTAATAGATGAATACCTGACCCTCTGGGAACAGAGGGTATTTATAGCCCCCAGCGCTGGGCCAAGGTCCCCCTATTGGGCAGAGCAGAACTGACCCAATAAAGAAACTGCCAGGTTCTACGTGTGTAGTGGGGCCCCGCACGTGGTCCCCTTCCTGGTGATGCTCCGCGAAGAATAAGGAGGGACGAAGACACGGTCTTTCCGGAGCTTAGAGGATTCGATAACGGTCGGAGTGGACAGAATCTGCCCTACGGGGAGGGTGCTCGAGCTGGACTCGAGCTGGAGTTCTCTTGGTCGGGGATACTGCATGCCGCGGACAATGGCGGGCATAGTGGCCATGGTCTGTGGTCGGACACGTCGATGGTGGTCCGCTTGTGAGCATTCCCCGAGGAGTTTGCTTGGATTGGGCCTTTATATGCGCTTTGGGTTAAGGTGGGCCCAGTCCATAATATATATATATATATATATATATATATATATATATATATATATATATATATATATATATATATATATATATATTAATTTATTAATACTATTATTTTATAATAATAAAATCATAACAAGAGGAAACAATACAAGCAAAGCAGGTTACTAGTTATTTAGTTCTTAGAAAAACATAAAAGAAAGAAACATCAATAAGGTCGTTGTCCATCAACATTGCCAGGTGGTGAATAGCTACAAATGGCAAAAACCCAACCATTCTTACATTTGGCCTTAGCACAACCAAGATGAACCGTATCACGCCAAACAATTTGAGTATAATGCAAACACTCATCATTAACACAAGAGTTTGAGTCATAGTCATAGTTAGGTTTTTCGGTTAGCCAAAACTTGACAGCATCAGCATCTTTCATTTCACCATAACCCTCAGCAAGGTTCTCACCAAAAGGACCCATAGAGTGCTCAAGTTCACAATCATTGATTCTCTTATTTGCATAGTCTTGTGCATAGGCTTCAAGGGTATTATTCCACGTAAGTGGACCAACACCAACATCTTTTCTAGCTTGATTATGCACATCAAGGAAATCTTGATGTGCTAGGAAATTATTTATGCAACAAAGGGTTGAACAAATGAAGAAAATGGCTAAGATCTTATGATATGAAAATCTCATTTTGATTTGTTCTTAATCGTTAAAAATTGGAGATTTGTTGGAGATTGAAGTAGGGATGTCAATGGGGCGGGGTGGGGCCGGGGGGACACTTCCCCATCTTTTTCCCCGCCATCAAATTCATTCCCCGTCCCCGATCTCCGTCACGGGGGAATTTCTATCCCCATCCCCGTTCCTCGCGGATCCCCGTTCCCCGCGGGGATCCCCATAGATCCTACATTTATTCATTAATATTTTATTTTTTAAAAATGTTTATATGTTATTATTTCATTAATAATTAGAAATATAAGATATTTGGTTTTTTTTATGGGTGATACCGTGATAGCATGATATATTGATTCATTTAAAAAGTAATATTTTTTTTGTTTAATATAGAAAATTAAATTATAGTGTGATATATTAATAAAAAATAGGAAAAGTATATTTTAATATTTTTTAAGGAAAAACTGACGACATTATTTTAATTACAAATGCATAGTATAGATAAAAAATGAACACAAAAATATTTAAAAGAAGATAAAAATGAGTAATTTTTTGATTATTTTATATTTTTTTAATATGCAAATGATTTGATAACTCTAAAATTTCTAAACAATTTAATTTAAATTTAATCAAAATAATCAACTTTTCCTATAAGCAATTACATGAACAGGTTTATGAGAATCAATGAGAAACAATCTACTTTTTTCTATAAACAATAATATAAACAGATTTATGAGAATCAAAGAGAAATAATCTATTTTTTCCTATAAATAATTACATGAACAAATTTATGAAAATCAAACCTTATTGATGAAATTGTAAGAGCTGTGAATAATGGAAGCACACCAAATAGAGAAGATGGAATTGGAAGAGGAAGATGAATGGAGATTTGACTGGAGAAGAAAAAAAGGAGTCTAACGTGTGAGACTCTAAATGTCTGGCAGAAGAAAATGAAACGCTTCAACTTTTTTAGGGTCTAATATTTACATTTCTCTCTCTTAATAAATACATGAATATTTATTTATTTATTTTTATAAATAAACATAAAGGAAATGACTAAAAAACCTAATCTAAAATATATATATTAAATTAACTATATTAAAATAATAGGCGGGGCGGGGTCCCCGCGGGGCGGGGGGGTGTATTCCCTGTCCCCGTCCCCGAAATGCTCTCGGAGGAATTTTTCTCCCCATCCCCGCCCCCACGGGAGAAAATTCCTCATCTTTGGGGCTCCGAACGGAGCGTTCCCCGCGGGGATCCCTATTAACAGGTCCAAACTGACATCCCTAGATTGAAGGAATGTATGACATCATGTACTTATAGCAAGATATTTTCCTACTTAGATTTTCTAATCCACCAATTATCAATATTAAAATATAGAAAGTACTAACAACAATAAAATATATATAGAAAATATCAATATTCTCTATGTCTTATAAAAAATAGAAAAATGGTTTGTGGATACAAATCCTGAAACTTTGACACTATTTTGATACGGTAGGGATACAATAGTAATTTTTCCGTATATTTAGTGTATTTGTATTTCGTATGGTGTCTATAAAACGTTTTTAAATAGCATTGCTTCTAAAAATATCTAATTTGTAGTACATTTTCTATTTAAATAATTTTTATTTTTAAAAAGAAAAATAAAATTATTTTTTATGAATATATATATATATATATATATATATATATATATATATATATATATATATATATATATATATATATATATATATATATATATATATATATATATATATATATATATATATATATATATATATATATATATATATATATATATATATATATACCTAAATTTACCTAAATTTTCCAACATTAACTTAACTTTTTTAGATTTTGTCAATAAACAATCTATTCATAGAGAAATTAAGTTAAACAACAATTTTTTTAGACTATCAAATAATAAGCAGTGAAATAGCCGTGCATTCACATGAGTATCGATGTGGCACGTATATTTGTTTTTAAAATTTTATTTTTATAAAAATATTATTTTTGTTTTAAAATTGTTAGAAAAGAATTACCTCAGTTGTTCACTTTGTTGCCAACAATTTTTTTCTTCTTACCAATCTCAACACCATAGTGTTGTAGGTAGCACTGCTTGAAAGGAGCAGCATCAACCTGGGAAAATACAAGCTTCTTCTCTTTATCATTAGCAGCTACAAACTCCTTTACTAACACCTCTAAGTTCTCTCTACCTTATCTGCCATCATTTTCTGCATTGAATATGCCAAGCTATAATGATAGCAACAGAGAAAGGAAATTACATAAAGACAAACCAGTAAAGTAACTCCAACTCCTTCTTTTAAGCATTCCTGAAATATTTGAATATGTTGTTCCGTTATAACTGAACCAAGCATAAATAAATAAAAATGTTGTTACATTGCATGATAAAATGCAAGATAAAGGAGCAAAGTTCACAAGGAGTACAATCGGTTTTCACTTGTTTTAACTTAGTCCTCACGCTTTCTTCTTTCCATATTTTTCAAATTAAAATAGAAATCGAACAATCTATAAGCAGGGCTTTAAATTGCATATAATGAAAGGAGATGGAAGATCAGTAAGCCTTAACCTCCCATTGTCTGTGACTGCCCATGATGATGGTGAAATCATAAATAAATGAATAAGGGAAAAATAATTAAGAAGGAGAATAAAGTTTTGAGGCAAACATAATTCTTGCTTCTAAACAAGCCACATGTTGAAGCCAGCAACAGTCTCTAGAAATTATAGACTTTTCTTATAGATATAAATTAAATTAAACAACAATTTTTTTGTAATTGAGATTAATCATTATCAGACTATTGGTGAACAATTTATAGAGAAATTAAATTAAACAACATTGTTTTATGACACAACCACAATTACAATAATTAATTTTATGTAATTTTTATTAATTTTTAATCATAATCATTTTTTAGAAAATTTGAAAAATTAATTAGTTGAAAATATAAAAAAATCTCTTTCATCGAATTTTAACAGTCATTTACCACTTACTTACGTATCATGTCATCTGTGTTTTTGTTGGCAGCAAAAATATATAATATGTCACAACACATCTGATCTGACCTGATCAGAAATGGACCGTCACGGCTGGCTCCGAGCAGAAAGCTTTTTGAACGAGGTGGGAGGGGTACCTGCAAGGCACTCCGATGCTGAAGTAAGTAGGAGTACGAGCAGATAATAGCAAGTGTAAGGTTAGAATGATGAATACCTGACCCTCTGGAAGCAGAGGGTATTTATAGCCCCCAACGCTGGGCCAAGGTTCCTTCATTGGGCCGGGCAGGTTTGGCCCAATGGAGGAACTGCCAGGTTCTACGTGCGTAGTGGGGACCCGCACGTGGTCCCCTTCCTGGATGTTCTGCGTGAAGTGTGGGCGGACGGAGACGCGGTCTTTTCGGAGTATCGTTGGGGAAACAGTGGACTGAGTCTGCCCTAGTTGGGGTGCTCGAGGTAACGTCGAGCTGGGCCTCAGAATTTGGTGCTGGACCACAGCATGTCGAGCTGGAGGTATACTGTCGAGTCAGCGACTACGCGTCGGGCACGGTCGTACTCTTTGGTCGGCGTGGCCCTTGTAAGTCCATTTGGACTGGGCCTTTGCAACGCTTTTGGGCCTGTCGGGCCCAGTCCAGAACAGGAGCCCCCCAAGTCGTGGTTCCTCTGTGAGGAGCCATGGCTTGAACTCAGGTCGTTTCCTCATCGAGGTCTCGTGCCCGGGGCAGAGGTGTAGGCCCTCGAGGGCCTCCTCGTGCCGTGCTCGGAGACATCTTCCGCGGTGGATGCCTGGAGGATCCTCACCGGGCGCGCCTGTCGAGCACACGAGGTATCTTTCGGGAACTGTGCCGCCACCCTATGGGGATAGGGTCATCATTGCGTTGGGAGCAGCGCGTCGAGGAGAGAGGCTTCGTGGTTGCCCGAGGTGACGTTTGGTATTCCACGTCATCACTATAAATAGGAACCTTGGGCCCCATAACACGTTTCTATTCTCTGTGCTCTCTCTGCTGCTGCTCTTCCAGATTTTTTCCAGTTGCGACTTTCTATCACAGATTCTTCTACTCCGTAGCCAAATCCTACTTTTTGATTCAAGTAAGTGGTTTATCTTCTTCATTTTCCTGTTAAAATGCATGTTTTTTTGGCGTTTGTAGATGTTTTAGGGACTGTGCGCGTGGGACTAGCCCGGTAAACTCATACTTAGCCCGACATATTCATGCCTAGGACCGGCAAACGCATGTTCGTGGTCGGCGTATTCATAGTTTTAGGTGATAAACTTCGGCGCTGCCCGGGGTCTTCGTGATCCAGGGCGCCTGATTCATGATCGCGCCCGGTATGTTCATGGTCTTGGCCGTGGGCCTCATGGTGTGGCTCGCCATGTTCATACCTTGGGTCGACACGTTGGAGAGTGGCCGCGTAATTGGTTTGAGGAAGAACACATCGAGTTTCAGGATGTCGGGGAGGCACCCATTCGTGGAAACGGACTATGTGGTCGTGAATGGGACGACGAGATTTGTCGAGCGTATGGCTTCGTGCCCAATTGACTGGTTTCCCGTGCTCTGCAGGTAACCATGGCGGACGAGCCGAGCTCTTCCGGGCGCCACGATCGTGAAGAACAGAGTGCCGATGAGTCGGTCAACCTGATTGATACTGTGACCGACCCTTTGCTGGATTGGGTGGGCGTCGAACCCCGAGGGATCGCGTCGATCTACAGCCGGGGCGACCGAAATCCATACGCTGTCATCGAAGCGGGCCAGAGCCAGCCCGACTTCCAAAAGAACTTCGTAGTCATGCGACCATCCTCCCGTTCAAGGATCTGCTCGGTTTATCCGGAATATAGTTTCGCGATGTACGAGATCGCGTTCAAAGATCTCGGGCTGCGGCTGCCCTTCACTGATTTCCAGGTCGGGGTCTTCACTCACCTGGAGTTGGCCCCGTCCCAGCTACATCCAAACTCACTCGCCTTCATCCGGGCGTTTGAGCTGACGTGTCGCTATCTGAGGATCGGGGCGACTATACCGCTCTTCTTCCGGATTTTTCATCTGCAGCGCCAGTCCCGTGGAGGGAAACACAGCTGGGTCTCCTTGAAGCAGTCGAGGAGACTCTTCAAAATGTATATGGACTCCGTAAGGGTTTTTAAAGACAAGTGGTACGTAGTGCGGCCAGTTACCACCTCGGCTTTAGGATCCCTGTACGAGGAGGAGGAGGCTCTAAGTGATGACGACGGGGAGGCGGTTTTGGGCGACGATGGGAGTCCTGTGATGGCACGTACGGCTAAGTTCCCTATGCACTGGATATTCAGGCACTACGAGCATGGGACTGGTTACTACCACACTGCTGTCGGGGACATGTGCTCGGAGGACGAGGAGGCGTACGCCACCCTTTGTCGGTTTGTCGATAGCTTCCACCCTGCCCGGTGGGCTACGAGGGAAGGGGACGACATCCTGGACGCGGAGGGTTATCCAACGTTTGAGTCTCGGCCGATCGACACCAAGGCACTCGTGGAGTGCGAGACGTACAGGCAGGCTGCCCGTCTGTTAGGTTGTTTGTTGCTCGAATATCTTTGCTCGTCATTGTTTATGAGCTTGCTTCGATACTAACCCATTTTTTATTTTATGCAAGTTCGATGGCCGGCCGACATGAAAGGCTTTTGAAATTGTCTTGCGACCAGAAGCGAGGCAGGAGGGTCGTGAAGGCCCCACAGGCAACGAGGATGGGCCCACCACACAGTCCAAGTGCTCCTCAGCCGGTGAGGGTTGACTCGCCGCCAAGCTCGGGGGCCGCGTCGAATGGGACCCCAGAAGTTGAAGAGGTCGACCCTAGTGTCGTCCTGATGCAGAGGAAGAGGACCCGTGTGGAAAGTGGTCCGACTGTTGGCGAGGACGCCAGTGCCGTTAAGTCTTTCGCGTTCCCCCCTTGCTTCAAAGAGGAGGGCTTCTTCGAGAGGTTCCCTCTGACAGCGATTGCCGACGAGGCTGAAGCTATCAAAAGGATGAGCAAAGAGGATCGGAAGATGTATCTGGCCGCCAGCATGGACGGGCTGGTGAAAATGGCCGAGATGGCCTTGGTGCTATCCGAGGAAGGAGGGGATCCTGCCCGTGTCAAAGAACTCGAGCAGGAGAAGGCGGCCCTTACCTCGAGCTCGCGGAAGTTGAAGACCGCTCTGGAATGCTCCGAGGGGATGTTCCGCGAGCAGACGGCGATGCTGGATGCTGAGAGGGAGATGTTGACCCTGGAGAAGGAAAAGTCAGGGAAGTTGGCCGAGGAGGGGGAGCTGCTCCGGGCAGACAGGGATCGTCTGGGGGCCGAAGTCGGACGCTTGGCCCAGCAGATCGAGGAAATGAACGCTGCCATGCAACCTACCGAGGACGAGCCGGAGGACATAGCGGCTTTGAAGAGTCGGTTGGAGCTGGTCGCCCATATCCGGCTCCTCGAGGCAGATTGCGTCGGTGCCCTGGAGGATGGGTTCAACTCCGCAGTTGGTCAGCTCTCCTTGTTAAACCCTGGTCTGGTCACTGAGGGTATCGGCCACACACATCAGATCGTGGATGGCGTGATCGTTCCTCCGCCCGACTCTCCCGTCGTCGACAATGATGGTTCTGGGGAAACCTAACTAGGATAGCGGGCCTGTGTGCCTTTGACATTTTGTATTCTTTGGGCCTGCGTGCCTGTCTGTTGTACGTTATGAACATCGCCGGCCTTCTTGGTCGGTTTATAATTGTTTTGTCGCCTTCGGGCATTTTTATCTGAATGCTGTTTTACATTTTGAATGTTTTGCCCTTGCTTGAAATCTTACATATTTGCATAAAATTTTAGCCTAAGTCATAGGCCCGAGATGTGCCCGTAAGTGGCTGTGATTTGGCGAGCGAGTCTGCCCGCCTTCCGTTTGTGTACGTGCCTGGCCCTCTTTCTCTGGCCAGAGTCACCTAAGTGGTGTGCTCGAGGGGAGAAACTTCCCTTTGACCCTTGTAGATGGCCCGTCATTCTTGACGACTTGTCGGGCATTCGGAGCGAAGCTGCTCAGTCGGGCGTGAGGCCCGGTAGGGACTACTCGCCCTTGGCGTGAACTGCCCATCGCGAGCTAGGTGTTCTGCCTCATGGGTACAACGACGGTGGTGCTCGGTATAGCTGTCCACGTCGGGCACTATCGATCGTCATCGTTTGCCGTGCGATGCTGTGCGATTGGGTCGTATGTCGGGCTTGTACCTTAGCCTTTATACGAAGTCGGACGTTTTTCCTCGTTGACCGAGCGCGGGTGCCGTTGGTCGAGGGTCCCAGGTGTTGGTAGTTTCTAACTGTAGTACTGCTTTAGCTTAGCAGCGTTCCAGGGTCGTGGTAATGGCTCTCCGTCTAATTGCTCGAGGTAGTACGCCCCGGTACCCGTGGTGTCGTGGACGCGATAAGGTCCTTCCCAGTTCGCGGCCAGCTTCCCTTCGCGGGAATCTTTCTGATTCCTGCGTAATACTAGGCTGCCGATTTCGAACTCGCGCTTGATGACCTTGTCGTTGTGGCGTAGAGCCACTCGTTGTTTTAGGGTGGCTTCACGCAGGGCTGCACCCGATCGGATTTCCTCGACTAGGTCGAGTTCATCCCTTAGTGCTTCATCGTTCATTTCTTCGTCGAGGGGGTCCTCCGTTCGTCGGGATGGTTCCATGATTTCGACCGGGATGACAGCCTCGGTGTCGTATGTCAGTCGAAATGGTGTCTCACCTGTCGTTGAGTGGGGTGTGGTGCGGTATGCCCACAAGACGCTGTGGAGCTCCTCGACCCATCCTCTTTTGGCTTCGCCGAGCCGACGTTTGAGCCCTTGGAGGATGACTCTGTTCGCGGCTTCGGCTTGCCCGTTGGTCTGAGGGTGCTCGACTGACGTGAAATGTTGTTTTGTCCCAAGTTTGGTGACGAAATCCAGGAACCCGTGGTCGGTGAACTGGGTACCGTTGTCGGTCACCAGGGCCTGCAGAATTCCGAACCTGGCGAGGACATTTCTTTTGTAGAAACGGAGGATATTGTGCGAGGTGATTTTTGCGAGTGCCTCGGCCTCGATCCACTTCGTGAAGTAATCCACGGCGACGATGAGAAATTTGTTCTGGTAGGTTCCTTGCACGAAGGGCCCGATGATGTCCATGCCCCACCAGGCGAACGACCATGGGGACGACAATGTGTTCAGCTCGTGCGGGGGGGCGAGGTGCATATCCCCGTGCTTCTGGCACTTATCACATTTTTTCACGTGTTCCTTGGCATCCTGTTGCATCGTCGGCCAGTAGTATCCTGCTCGAAGGGCTTTCCGTGCCAAGGATTTACCGCCCATGTGCTGGGCGTTGATCCCTTCGTGTATCTCCCGTAGTACGTCGGGGACGGCGGACTCGTCGATGCATTTCAGGAGGGGAATGGAGAATCCTCTTCGGTACAGTTTCTGCTCGAGAACCACATAGGAACATGCTCGTCGCTTGATTATGGCAGCTTCGGCCCGGTTCGACGGGAGTTCTCCTTTTGTCAGGAAATTATAAACCGGGGTCATCCAGGACGTGGCATCCCCGATGGCATGGATCTCGACCGTAGTCGAGGGTGGCTCGATACTTGGACGTGCCAGAGATTCCTGGATGACGGATTTATTCCCGCCCTTCTTTCGTGTGCTCGCAAGTTTGGACAATATGTCCGCCCTCGTGTTTTGCTCGCGGGGAACATGAGAAATTTCTGCTCGTACGAACTTTGTCATATGTTTTTTGACTAAGTTCAAATACTCGATGAGGTTGTCGTTTTTGGCCTGGTAGCTTCCCTGTACTTGAGAGGCGACGAGCTGGGAGTCGGTGTATATTTGAACCTCGCGGGCTCCCAGGTCCTCGGCTAGTCTCAGTCCTGCGAGCAGGGCTTCGTATTCTGCCTGGTTATTTGACGTCGGGAAGGAGAGAACTAAGGAGTGCTCGATTACTACGCCTTCTTCGTTTTCCAGGAGGATCCCTGCGCCGCTACCGGACGAGCTGGACGCTCCGTCGACGAAGATGGTCCACTTGTGTTCCTTCCCCGGGGGAAGGTCGTGAGTGGTTATCTCCGCGACAAAGTCGGCCAAGGCCTGTGCTTTCAGGGCTTTCCTGCTTTCGTACTGAATGTCGAATTCGGAGAGTTCCAAGGACCACTTCAGCATCCTGCCCGCCATATCTGGCCGACCCAGGAGTTGTCTCACCGGCTGATCGGTTCGCACGATGATGGTGTGGGCTAGAAAGTAGTGTCTGAGCCTCCTCGCAGCGTTAACGAGGGCCAGAGCGACCTTTTCTATCTGCTGATATCTGCTTTCGGGCCCTTGTAAGGCTTTTCTCGTGAAGTAGACAGGTTTCTGCCCGTTGGGGGTCTCGCGGACAAGGGCTGCGCTGATGGCTTCGTTTGAAACGGCCATGTATAAGTACAGCGGTTCCCCGTCGTCTGGTCGAGACAGCACGGGCGGCTGAGACAGGCTCTGCTTCAGATGGCGAAGTGCGTGCTCGCATTCCTCGTTCCATTCGAAGGCTGCTTCCTTTCGAAGGAGTTTGAAGAAGGGGAGGGCGTGCTGAGCGGACTTCACGACGAAGCGGGATAGTGACGTCAGCATGCCGTTCATGATTTGTATCGACTTCTTCGACGTCGGTGTTGGGAGGTCGGAGAATGCCCGACATTTGTCGGGGTTGGCTTCAATCCCTCGTTCTGTTAGGTAGAATCCAAGGAATTTTCCTGCCTTAACCCCGAACGTGCACTTCTCGGGGTTGAACCTCATTTTGCACTGTCTTGCTTGGGTGAAGACTGTCTTGAGATGAGCTGCGTGATCGGTGTCTGCTCGGGATTTGACGATCATGTCGTCCATATATACCTCGAGCATGTCGCCAATCTGTTTGTTGAAAACTCTGTTCATCATACGTTGGTAAGTTGCTCCGGCGTTTTTCAGTCCGAAGGGCATTACGTTGTAGTAATAGTTGCCCGAGCTGGTCATGAATGTCGTGCAGTGTTTGTCGCCCAGAGCCATTGGGATTTGGTTATATCCCGAGTAGGCGTCCATGAACGACAAAGTCTTGTAGCCGGCCGAGTTGTCGACCAGCATGTCTATGTTAGGTAAAGGAAAAGCATCCTTCGGGCAAGCCCGGTTGAGATCGGTATAGTCAACACACATTCTCCATTTTCCATTATTCTTTTTCACAAGTACAACATTTGACAGCCAGGTGGAATACCGGGCTTCAGAAATAAAATTTGCCTCTAGGAGGTCTTTTACAGCTTTTTCAGCAGCCTCCGTTTTTTCTGGAGACTGCCTACGCCTACGTTGTACTACGGCCTTGGCGGCTGGATCAATGGCGAGGTGGTGACAGGCGACCTCAGGGTCGAGTCCGGGCATCTTTGCAGCGCTCCAGGCGAAGAGATCAGCATTCTCGCGCAGACAGGCCTTGATTTGCTTCCTGGCCAAGTCGGGGAGGTCTTTACCAATCTTCACTCCCTTGGTCGGGTCAGTGCCGAGGGGAACGAGTTCAAAATCCTCGTCCGGAATAGGTCGGAGTGGGATTTGCTCGCTGCTGGATGGCTCGTACTGATCGAAGCGAGCGTCGAGGTCTATGGAGTCGACCTTTGGTGGGGCCTTCTGGACTTCTTCCTCGGGGGATGCTTTCCTGTCGGGCTCCTGTTTTGTCCTTTTGGCGGGTCTGGTCCCTACGTCGACGGTATCTCGTCCCTTAGAAGCAGCATTGAAGCACCTACGGGTAGCGGCTAGGTCTCCTTGGATGGTGGCTACCCGTGCCCTTTTGGTGTAGAACTTCATCTTCAGATGGACGGTCGAGGGCACCGCAGTCAGCTCCGCCATAGTCGGTCTCCCTAATATGCAATTGTATAGAGACGGGCAGTCAATGACGAGGAAGCGGACCTTAACCTGTCTCATAGTCGTTCCTTCGCCGAACATAACCAGGAGCTCGACATAACCCCAAGGTTTGGAAGTCGAGCCTTTGAAGCCTTGTAGATCCGAATCCACATACGGAGAGAGATGTGAGTCGTCCAGTTGTAAGGTCTGGAACAGCTGGCTGTACATCACGTCGACGGAACTCCCTTCATCGACCAGGATGCGGTGCACGTCAAAATTGGCCATTTTTGCTCTTATCAGTAAGGGGATGACCGCGTTTGGGGCTCCGCCGGGGAGTTCTTCCAGGTAGAAGGTGATGGGCTCTGACCTGCCCTTCACCCTATCGAACGTTACAGTTTGTGGAGGAGCAATGTCGACCAGTTCGTCCAACTTCCTCTTAGCTGAATTGATGGTGAGGTCGTTGAACCCGCCCCCGTTGATGACCATGGCGGAGGGGAAGTATTCCCACCTGCTGTGTGTTGTCAGGGGCTCCTGCAGGAGCTCGGGAATGTCGAAATCCTCGGGCCTGGTTACCGAGAAGGAGGTCTGGATAGGCACCGACTCGTCTGATGGTCGGGCGTCTTCTTCGGGCTCCTTGGTTTCATGGGCGTCACGACGGGGAGCGTCGTTTCGCCTGTACTGTGCGAGCCTCCCTCCCTTGATGAGGGTTTCAATGGCGTCCTTGAGGTGGACGCAGTCCTCTGTCAGATGACCATGACTCCTATGGTATTGATAGTATTTATTTTTATCTGCCTCTGGCTTGGCGGGAGCAGGTCGGGGACGCTTGACGCCACCGTCTCTGAAATCTGTACTGGCACACTCCGCCAAAATGCGCTCGCGGGAAGCTGTGAGCGGAGTGTACTCGGTGAAACGGCCCGAGGGGCCCATTTGTTCCCGGGCTTCCCGGGGTCGATCTTCTTTCCTTTTCTCCCCGGTACGTCGGGGGGGAGCCTCTTGTCGTGAGCTGCTACTGTTGTTGGGACCGCGAGCCCTGGAGTCTCGGGCCCTGTTGGCAGCTTCCCTCTCCTCGTAGTCCATGTATGCTCGGGCCTTGTCGAGGAGGGCATCAAAAGTTGGAGGTGGCTCAATACCCACAGCCTTTCTGAATTCTGTGTCGGGGAGGAGACCCCTCTCCAGCAAGTATCTTTTCATATGGTCCGCGCAGGGGACCTGTATTGCTTCTCGGTTGAAGCGGTTGATGAATTCCCTCAAGGTTTCATCCTGTCTTTGGATGATGGCCTCGAGGGCCGCCTCAGTCTTCGGATGGCGCCGAGAAGCTGTGAAGGAACTGATGAACTGGTTCTTCAGGTTCCACCACGACGTGATTGAGCCCGGGGCGAGTCCTTTATACCAGTCCATGGCCGCCTTCCTGAGAGTCGTGGGGAAAAGACGGCACTTGATGGGCCCCCCGACATTATGATAGTGGAGCATGGCTTCGAACCCGTCAATGTGGTCGACCGGGTCCGCTACTCCGTCATACTCCTTCAGATGCGGGGGCTTCTCCATGCCCGGGGGAATGGGTGCATCCATGATGGCCTGCGACAGGGGACCACGGGGGTCGTCCTCGTCGCTCCTCTCCGGAGAAAGGGAAGGGGACCTGTAGTTATGTCTGGCACGGTAATCGTGCTGAGTTTCCTTCGAGCGTGATGCTCGGTGGTTGAAGGTCACACGCCCGTCCCCTGCGTGCCTCTTGTCGTGCCTTGACGGGTCGCGACTGGGTTCTCCGGCAGGGATGGCGGGCTGTCTCTCATAGTAGGGCTGCCTCTGCTTTGGCCGGGGAGAGGGGCTCCTGGAGTTCTCCCTGTAGTGTCTCCGCGGGGGAGAAGGGTGTCGAACTTCTGTGACCCGAGGAGGTGGAGAATGCGGCCTCCGATGCCTCCTCGGGGGTCGTCGATCATCTTCAAGTGCCCTTAATCTTTCTCCTTGGGCGAAGATGAGATAGTTTGTCTGATTAATGGCCGCGAACAGTGCCTGAGTCGTGGCATCTGCCCCGGCAGGAACTGGGACTTCATGGAACCGGGCAGCTCTGTAATGAGCGAGAGCTATCGGGTCGTCTTCGAGTGCTGGAGGGGTCGAAGAGGATGATGCAGTAGCCCCGTCCCTGTGGGAGGAAGTTTCAGGGACGGTTGTCACAGGAATGGTACTGTGGTCGGGATCACCGGGGTTGTCGAGGTGTCCATTCTTGTCCGCGGTGCCGTTATTAGTGTCGGCGACACGGACGTGCTGCTCGTCGCGAGCTGGATCAGCCATGACAGGTAGTTGAATTGAGCTTTGGTCTTTAGAGTTGTTCGTTAGACGGGGAAGCTAGTTCCCATAGACGGCGCCACTGATCTGACCTGATCAGAAATGGACCGTCACGGCTGGCTCCGAGCAGAAAGCTTTTTGAACGAGGTGGGGGGGTACCTGCAAGGCACTCCGATGCTGAAGTAAGTAGGAGTACGAGCAGATAATAGCAAGTGTAAGGTTAGAATGATGAATACCTGACCCTCTGGAAGCAGAGGGTATTTATAGCCCCCAGCGCTGGGCCAAGGTTCCTTCATTGGGCCGGGCAGGTTTGGTCCAATGGAGGAACTGCCAGGTTCTACGTGCGTAGTGGGGACCCGCACGTGGTCCCCTTCCTGGATGTTCTGCGTGAAGTGCGGGCGGACGGAGACGCGGTCTTTTCGGAGTATCGTTGGGAAAACAGTGGACTGAGTCTGCCCTAGCTGGGGTGCTCGAGGTAACGTCGAGCTGGGCCTCAGAATGTGGTGCTGGACCACAGCATGTCGAGCTGGAGGTATACTGTCGAGCCAGCGACTACGCGTCGGGCACGGTCGTACTCTTTGGTCGGCGTGGCCCTTGTAAGTCCATTTGGACTGGGCCTTTGCAACGCTTTTGGGCCTATCGGGCCCAGTCCAGAACAACATCGTTCAACTACAACATCACCGAACATACGATTCTTATTCGAACATCACCGAACACACGATACACTTTTAATAAATATATTTTAAACTAAATAAGAATACTAAATAATTATAATTATGTACTGTTTTTATTAATAATACAGTATATTAAATAAATAAATATACTTTTTTTATATAAATTAAATATATTATGTTTTATTTAAATTAAATATTTACTAAATATACTAAATATTTAGATTAGATATAAATTAAATATATTGTTTTTTCTATAAATTAAATATACTATTATTTAAATTAACTAATATTTATTATATTCTATATAAACTAAATATGCTTTTTTATATATAAATTCAATATAATGTTTTCTAAAATAACTAAGTATCGTATTTATAATCTAAATAAACTGTTTTTTTATATAAATTAAATATATTATGTTTTATTTAAACTAAATATTTACTAAATATACTAAATACTTAAATTAGATATAAATTAAATGTACTGTTTTTCTATAAACTAAATATATTATTATTTAGATTAATTAAATATTTAGTATTTTTTATATAAATGAAATATATATTTTTATATAAACTATTTTTATGATATATAATATATAATATATAAACTATTTAATATAATTAAATATATAAACCGTTTTAATATAATAAAATATATAATATATAATATATTTTGGAATAAAAAATTTAATATATATAAACTGTTTTAATAATCTATTTAATATAATGAAATATATAATATATAATATATTTTCGGAATAAATATATATATATATATAAACTGTTTTAATATAATATTTAATATAATAAAATATATAAATATAATATATTTTTGAAATAAAAAATATATAAAATATATAATGTATTTTCAGAATAAACTAAATCTAACATATCTAAGTATATCAACTAAATCTAATACATACCTAAACCAGTTTAATTTACCTAAATCTAACATATAATTCAGAAAAAATTTCAATAAAAAGATAAAATAAATTACATATCTTATAAAGAAGCTTTATTAAACAAAGCTAGTTTTGATGGAGAAAAATATAATAAATACATACGAATTTAATCCAACAAAAATTAAAATTTATAAAATTAATATAACAATAGTATATCTTAAATAACATATAGAAATAATTTTATCACCTTTGAAATAAAAAAAATAAAGCTTCCAAATAGAGTAAAATATAGTATTAATGGAGAAAAAAATGAAGGAGAAGAGGAAGTTGAGAGAGTTGTAGAAGAAGAAATTGAGAGAGGCTAGAAGAAGAATGGTAAAATGAAAGAGATGGAGCAGAGCAGGATGTGATGTGAAAGTGGGCTTGGGGTTAGCCCCTCGCAAATGTACAACTTTTTTGGCGAGGTGATGCCCCCTCGTAAATGGTCAACGACTATTATATATGACGATGTGATGCCTCCTTGCTAAATGTTTTTCCTTTTCCCCATGTGTCACCCCCTCACAAGCGTCTAACGAATTCATTTTCAAATTCCCTCCTAAAATTTAGCTACGGGAAGCTCCTAGCCACACCAAATTTTAAACCTTTTTTTTATGTTATTTAGACAAGGGATTACCTCAAGATAATGTTAAATTTAGCTAGGGGCTTAACCCCTAGCCATTTGTCCGAAGCTAAATCAACTTTTTCTTGTAGTGTCGATTCGTTAGAAGTTCACAAACAATTTGGTTCAACTCATTAGGTTCATCTCGTTAGATAACTCGTTTGTTTCACATATTTAAAAATCATTTTTTAAAATCTATTTTATTTATTTATTTTATATTTAAATTAATATTTTTTTAAATAAAAGATATAAAAATAAACTAAATTTAAAATTTATATAATATTGATTTTATTTATATAATTATTTTTAGAAGTATTTTTTCTCACTTACGAATATAAATTATTAATTAAAATCATTAAATTAGAAAAAAATATATGTATAGGATTTGGAGAAAATCTTTAAATTTATTTTTAAAGATAATATAATTCATCTCATATATAATTAAGTTGACTCATGAATCTAATGAATCGAATTATATATAGTTTAAGTTCAGCTCATTTTGTTAACGAATTTAATTTTTAACTCATATTCAGATTATTTAGTTTATGAACATAATTCAACAATTTAATTATCTAATCAAATTCTAAACTATTTTCGAATTGATTCGGTTTTGTTGGTCCTATCCACAAATAAATCAAACACAAGAGCCAACTTTAAACCATATTCATGAATCATTTTCGCCAAAGAACAATTCTGAAGTCCTGCACAAGTCTTCAATACATTATCAGGTCTCAATTCATTCTAAAGCATTTTAACAAATACATGGAGGTTGCTTTTAAAATTGTTATTGAGGAAAAAAGCTTTGATGATTTTGTAGTATATACAAACTTTGGTTATAAAAAAAAGTATATACAAAATGTACTGTTTTCAAGACCTGTAGTAAGGCATGTGATTGTCTATGTTAGAATTAGTTTAGATTTTATAATTAATTAGATATTAATTTATATTTAGGAATATCTTTTAGATTGTTTATATCTTTGTTAGAAGATATATATCTTAGATCTTCTTATATCTTTGTTAGAAGATATATTTTAGATTTAATTTTGTGTATAAATAGCCTAGTGGAGTAGGTTATTGTAATTCATTGTAAATCCTTATTTTGAAGTTGTCAGTAAATATATTTCTTTGCCTTTTATCTCTGTCTTGTGCACCAACAATTGGTATCTAGAGCTCCTGGTTAGAAACTCTGGAATTTGGGAAACATTGTTTCATTGATAGAAATTATGGGATTTGGGAAACATTGTTTTCATTGAGTTTCTGCGTAAATTGCACAAGGTAGAAGATGAACGGAAACGACGGCGATATCCATTCCAAACTTCCAGTATTTGATGGTAAAAAATGGAATCGTTGGAAGATCCAGATGCGCGTGTTCTTTGGTTCTCAAGATGTGTTAGATCTTGTCACCGATGGCTATAATTTGTTATAAGCAGACGCAACAGAGGCACAAAAGGTAACACAGAAGGCGCTGAGGAAGAAAGATCAGAAGGCGTTGTTCTACATCCATCAATGTGTGGATGCGAATGTGTTTAAGAAGATTGCTGATTCTGAAACAGCGAAGGCTGCATGAGACACACTAGTCAGATGTTACGGTGGTGACGCATCAGTGAAGAAGGTGATGCTTTAGTCTCTCAGAAAGCAATATGAGAATCTCAACATGAAGGACAACGAGAAGGTTTCTGAGTACATCTCTAGAGTGATTTTGATCACTAATGAGACGAAAGCTTATGGAGAAACTCTTTCTGAACAAGCAATCATTGAGAAGATCTTGAGATCTTTAACTTCTCAGTTTGATTACATTGTGGTAGCATTCCAAATATATGAGCACCATGAGAGTTGAAGAGCTGCAAAGTAGTCTAGAAGCACATGAGTTATGTATGACTGCGAGAACTTCTGAGAGGGAAGTAGAGTAGCATGCTCTGAAAGTAACTTCTGGTAAGAAGCATCAGAAGCATACTTGGCCAGAAGCCAGGAAGAGAACTAATGGTGGTGAAAGGTCAGAAGCTTCAAACTCTGATAGGCACAAGAATGTCTAGAAGGGAAAGGAGAAGTCTGACAAGAAGAATGTTCAGTGTTATTATTGCAAGAACTTTGGTCACTATGCCAGAGATTGTCGGTCTAACAAAGAAATAAAGTCAGAAGAAGAAAATATAGCAAGAGGAGAGTCTGATGATGAACCTGTGCTGTTGTTGGCTTTTGAACCTGATGATCTAAATTCATCAGAATGGTGGTATATGGACACAGGGTGTTCAAACCATCTTACTGGAAATAAGAAATTGTTGGTTGATTTTGACTCTGGGAAGAGTACAAAGATCAGATGTGCTGATGATACATACCTCAATGCATAAGGTATGGGAAATATCATAATCATTCTAAACAATGGGAAAGTAGCAGTGATCTAGAATGTATGGTATGCACCTGGCATGAAAAGCAATATGATGAGTGTGGGACAACCGATTGAGAAAGGTTTTTCAGTTACCATGAAGGACAATCTTCTGAAGCTGTATGACTGTAATCAGAAGTTGATTATGGAGTCAGAACAGGGAAGAAATAGAACATTCAAGGTGAATGTTAGAACTGTAGACTCTGAATGTCTTAGTGCAACAAGTGTTGTCAAGGAGAGTGAGCTGTGGCACAGAAGATTTGGTCATCTGAATTTCAGAAGTTTAGGACATCTGAAACCAAAGAATCTGGTACATGGAATTCCTATAATCAAGAAGCCTGAAAAGTCATGCAAGGTGTGAATGGAAGGGAAGCAACCAAGATTACCATTTGCATCAGAAGTAGCTCCAAGAGCAAAGCAACCCTTAGGAGTAGTACATTCTGATGTGTGCGGTCCGTTTCCAGTAGCATCAACTGGAAGGAATAAATATTTTGTGTCATTTGTTGATTAGTTCACCAGAATGATATGGGTATCTCTTATAAAGTTCAAACGCGATGTGTTTGCTGAATTCAAGAAGTTTAGACTGAATGCTGAGAATCAGAGTGGCCAGACTCTAAAGATTCTTAGAACTGATGGTGGTGGTGAGTATAACTCCACATAATTCAGAAGTTTATGTGAGGAGAATGGAATTGAGCATGAGGTTACTGCTCCCTATACTCCTCAACTCAATGGTCTTGCTGAAAGAAGAAACCATACTTTGCTTGATATGGTGAGAAGCATGCTGAAAGAGAAGAAGCTTCCTCATATTCCGTGGAGAGAAGCTGTTGCAATTGCATGTTATGTGCTTAACAGATGTCCAACAAAGAAATTGAAGGAAATAGTTCCTATTCAGAAATGGATTGGAGATAAGCAAAGTGTTAGTCATCTGAAGGTGTTTGGTTTTGTATGTTATAAACATGTCCCAGAAGCCAGAAGACAGAAGTTGGATGATAGAAGTAAAGTGATGTTGCTGGTGGGGTACCAAAGTACAAGTTCGTACAAACTTTATTGTCCAGAAAGTAACAAAATTGAGTTCAGCAGAGACGTCATTGTAGAGGAATCATAAGTTTGGAATTGGGAAAAGTCTCGTCCTGACTCTGATGAGAGAACTTATTAGGAAAAGTCAGAAATACATGTTTCTGAAGCTAGTAAAGACTCTGACTCTGAAAAAGATACAGAAGAAGAAGATGATTCTGACTCTGACTCCGATGGTGATCCAGACTCTGAAGATAGTCAAGGTTCTGGAGAAAGTCCAATTTCTGAAGCAAGTGTTTCTAAAGGGGAAAGCTTTGGTGTCCAAGGTTCTGAAGGTCTAGTTCAGAGGCAACAAAGAGTCAGAAGCATCCCAAGAAGATTTGCAGAGCTTGGCATGTTGCAAGACACTGAAGTAGACTCTGAAGGAGAAGTTATTCAGTGTGCAATGTTAGTAGACTCTGAACCCGTGATTACGAAAGAGGCTCTTAAGCAGCAAGTTTGGTTGTAGGCCATGAAAGAAGAACTTGATACTATAGAGTGAAACAAGACTTGGAAGCTGACTTAACTTCCAAAAGGCAAGAAAGCCATCAGCATCAGATGGGTTTTCAATCAGAAGCTAAAGCCAGATGGATCAATTGACAAACACAAAGCAAGATTAGTAGCAAGAGGCTTTCTACAGATGTCATGGATATGTAAAGTGTCATATATATATATATATATATATATATATATATATATATATATATATATATATATATATATATATATATATATATATATATATATATATATATATATATATATATATATATATATATATATATATATATATAGAGAGAGAGAGAGAGAGAGAGAGAGAGAGAGAGAGATCCAGAGTGGATAACAGTAATCATGGCTCCATTGGGGAGCCAAACGTTAATAGGTAGTATGGTTTTGAGGGATGTGAACATAGACTTGGAGTGGCACACATGAATTGTGACACTCGTGTCCAGTAACTAACCATGAGAACCTATGCTATTCATGTAAAGGATAATAGGAAACATACTGGAATGTGATAGATGAGAATATTGTCGGTGTTGAACCGTGTTGGTAGAAGTTGAGGCATTTTGTTGAAGGAGATTAAGAAGAGCTCATTGTTGATCAGCAATTAGCACAAATTGGTTGATACCTTGATCTGAATAATTTGTTCGCTCCTTAGTTTGTTCTTCTAATGATACTTGCGCAATCTGGGGCTTCTTCAAATAAGGAGGGAAGACCGTGCTTTTTGAAGCATATTTCAATGATGTGTCCAGGTTTATTGCAGTAGGAACAAATTTTGATATCTCTAGTTTTGTTGTAAGGTTGATTCTTTGATCCCGTTTCAGGTGAGCGACCTTTCTAATAGGGTTTGGAGTTATGAGCAAGAAGTTTATCATCTTCAATAGGTTGGACAATTTTCCTCTCTTGTTGAATGAGAAGCGAGAAAACTTTGTTCACATGAGGCAAGGGTGTCATGAGCATAATTTGAGTATGAACGAGAGCATAACACTCATTGAGACCTTTTAGGAAGCGAATAACATAATCATTATCATGATAAGCTATGATTGTGGAGATTAGTTGACAGTGGCACATAGGTTCACAAGTGCAGCTAGGAATGGGACAAAAATTATCAAACTCTTGACATAACTTCTTCAGTGTTGTGAAGTATTGTGTGACAGTTTGTTCGGCTTGCTTCTAAGCATAGATTTCCTCTTATAGGTAAGAGATTTAGAATATGTCGCCTTGGTGGTATCATTCATGTAACTCTTCCTAGATGTCTTTAGCGGAACCCATCCATAAGACACTTTCAGAGATCTTCTTCTCAATCGAAATTGTAATCCAAGTCATTACCATATTGTTACAATAATCCCAATCAACATACTTTGAATCAATTGGATTTGGGAGAATTAAGGTTTCGTCGATGAACCCTAATTTTTTTCTGATCGAAGAGCGCGTTTGATGGCACTGGAGCATGAATCAAAATTGGTGTTGTTAACGGATGGAGAAATGATGGAGAGGCCAGGATTATCGTTGAGATGCATATAGAAGGGATCGAGCATGTTAGTTTGGTAGTTACGATTGGGGGTTCCATGGTTAATTTTGTGTTCTTTGCGAGGTGAGTTTTTGGGGGTGGTTTCATCTTCCTCGAAAGCCATGAATGAAGGAAAATTGAAGAAAGAAAAGGTCAAGATGAAGTGAAAATGGAGAGCGGGAAGGAATCTTGAAAAATAGAAGGGCAAGAAACAATTAATAGAGTTTCTTGGAGAAAAAAACATAGAAGGTGGAGGGTGAACATAGCAAGGAAGAAGAACATTAATGGATAAGAACGTTATCCCAAAAGAAGAAGGTGGGTGGAGCCATGTAAAATCAAAGAAAAACAATGAGAAAAAACACGTGATTGAAGATAGGGATGGAGAAGATCAAAGCAATCTCAATCTCCTGATACCATGTTGGCATTTGTCAGCAGATGCATGAAAGAAAATATTGAATGAAAAATCTGAATAATATTTTCATTAGATTGGAATAGTTACAAAGGTGAAATATATAGGTCTTCACCAAATACAATTGACTAAATACAAAAGTAAATAAGCATATTGGGCTAAGGAAGTTATTGAGCTAAAGTGAAAATACATTACGATTTAAGAGCTTTTAATTATGTTTATGATATATATATATATATATATATATATATATATATATATATATATATATATATATATATATATATATATATATATATATATATATATATACACACGAGGAGCTAAGATCAAAAGGTTAAAACTCACATTTTTATTCGAACCAATCAGATTTTAGATAGTCAAATTTTAATTAATAAAATCACTTAACTAATAACAGGTCCGACCCTATGGGCAGCGAGCAGGACGTTTGCCTAGGGCCTCAATTTTATGTTTACATATATGTATGTGAACGCATTACTACTTTAGTGAGTTTTTATACATTCAATTTTAATTGCGTATAAAGTGAATCAATACTTCATTTTCTGTGTGGAGCAATTATTAATGTGCAATGCAATTAGCAATATGCAACGATTGTTTAGCATTTTGTCTCGCAATGCACAGGAACAATAATGTAATATTATTAATGATTAATCATTTTTAAATGATCATTAATGATAATGTCATCACGTGAATTTTTTTTTATTTTATAAAGTAAGTCTTTTATTTTGTTTTAAACAAATAGCTAAATTTTAAAAATATTTTATACATAATTTGTTATTTAAAATATTAATTATGTTAGTTCATCAACAATTTCATACGGGTAAGAGTAATATATATATATATATATATATATATATATATATATATATATATATATATATATATATATATATATATATATATATATATATATATATATATATATATATATATATATATATATATATATATATATATATATATATATATATATATATATATATATATATATATATATGAAATAATATTTTGATATGATATTATATTAAATTTTATTTTCACATTTAATCTTTGTTTATAATCTTTTTATTTATTTATTTTTATACTTGGTCTATAGAATATTCTTTTATTTAATTGAAAGTAATTGTTTTGGACTGGGCTTGCCCTTGGCCCAAATCACAAGTAAGGTCCAGATCCAAGCCATGTCCCAAGCTATGCTGGGAACCAGACTCCTCGAGTGTATCCGGTCACGGGCCGTTGCGACTATGTCCGTCGCTGCCTGCAACGAGCAGTTTCCCCGACACAGACATCCCAACTCGAGTCCTGCTCGAGCATCCTCCTCGTAGGGCAGACTAAGTCCCTCCGGATGCTTCGGAGTCTTTAGAGCTCCGGGAAGATCGCGTCTCCGTTCTTCCTCGTTCTTCGCGGAGCATCATCCAGGAAGGAGACCACGTGCAGGTCCCCACTACTCACGTAGAACCTGGCAGTTCCTTTGTTGGGTCAGTTTTGGTCAGCCCAATAAAGGGACCTTGACCTAGCGTTGGAGGCTATAAATACCCTCTGTTCCAAGAGGGTCAGGTATTCATTCTCTAAGACACCTATATACAATTTTCCTGCTCATTTCGTCGCTGACTTTATCATCGGAGTGCCTTGTAGGTACCCCCTCCACCTCTTCAAATTCAGTTTGAGCCAGCTGTGACGGTCCAATTCTGATCCGGTAAGATCAGTGGCGCCGTCTGTGGGAAACAAAGCTTCCCCGTCTTACAAACTTTCAAAGACCAAAGCTAAAACCATCTTCCATCGTCATGGCTGACCAAACTCAGGATGACTAGAACGTCCGCGTCGTCGATGCTAACAACAACCTCGCTGACAAGAACGGTGGCCCCGACAACGTCGGCAACCCCGACCATTATATACTTCCCGGGGGCGTCATCCTCGGGCCCTCAAACTGCCGGGACGGAGCCACGGCTTCATCTTCCTCAATCCCTCCTCCACTCGAAGAAGACAATCCAGCTCCCCCCAACTATCTAGCCACCCAATTCCATGAGGTCATTGTCCCCGCGGGGGCAGACGCCACGACCAGAGCACTGTTCGCGGCAATCAACCAGACCAACTACCTCATCTTTGCCCAAGGGGAAAGATTGAGGGTGCTAGAGGACAACAGAAGGCCCCCGAGGAGACACAGGAGGCCTCAATCTCCACCTCCTCGAAGCCCGTCGCCCCGACCTCCTGGGCGGCGACCCACCTTAGAGAGAGAACCAATCATCGAAGCCGGGAGGCGCGACCACGGCCCTTTACAACAAGAACCAAGGCATCCCGGAGACAGACACGGAGGAACATACCAACGGACATATCGCCCGAGGAACGTTCAGCGCGACCAGGGCCTTCGTGACCGAAAATATATCAGGTCCCCGTTGTTGTACCCCAAAATTTGCCCTCCCATAATCTTCAAAGTTTTGACAAGAATCATCCACAATTGGTTCAAGTTTACTCAAGGGCCACACAGTCAAACCATCCTCCTAAGACAGTCAAACTAGGGTTTTAGTTCTTGCAAGGAAGTTGAAGTTTTCAAGAGCTCAATCAAGTCTCCTATGCCTATAAACATTGTCAAGCACCTACATGTCAAGTTTCAAGGCTCACAAGGTCAAGTTGCACAGCCAAAAACCCTAATTGCTCAACAATCAACTGTAGGGGCAAAGTGGTCATTTGGCAGTCAAAAGTCAAAAATTTTGGTCAACATCTTATTTTGAAGCCACAAACATCATTTGATCAATGCTTGATCATGATTCTCAAAAGTATGGCTCAAAAAGTCTCAAGATGCAAAAGTTTCTATTTTTGGACAGTTGAAAAGTCAATTGTAACTTGACCAAGGCATAACTTTTTTATGGTTCATCAGAAAAATCCCATCCAATGCTCATCTTGAAGGGGAAGACATTTCCTACAACTCATCTTCACACTCCAAGTCCAAGAAATGCTCTCACAAAAAGTTATCAATTTCAACATTATAGATCATTTTCAAAAGTCAACAAAAAGGGACTTTAAGTCAAAGACCATAACTTGAGATTGGTAAATCAAAATGACATGGGACCAAAGACATTGGTTAGAGGGCTTCAAGACCTTTCTAAAATGTCCAAGAACATGATCAAAGCTTAAAAATTGAGTAAGATATGCATTGGAGAAGTTGGGAAATTTTTGTGAAATGGCCAAAATCATTTATCCTTGAAACTTCATTTTTGACAAAAGGGCCCCACTTTTTTCACTTGAATCAGCTTGGCCATGCTTCCCACGTGTCCCACATTTTATTTCAAATTTTAAATTTAATTTTTTCATTTTTATTTGATTTTATTGGATTTAATTCATTTTAAATTTTTTAAAATCAAATAAAAATCAAGAAGTTTAATTAAGGGGGATATTTGGTCTTAACTAGCTTTGAATCATCATTATGCAACATCCCAATTTCGTTTCAAGGCCAAATGGAGCAAGAATTCAAAATTGGCTCAAAAGAGGAAAGTTTGTTAATGGAGTTATGTCAAAATCTTGAACATGAAGGCAGGGCATTATGAGGCCATAACTCTTATCAAAACATGTTACATAACACATATGCAAGTGATCACAAACAGAGACAAGACCTAAGCTGCGCTGCAATCTCAGAAGCAAACTTGCATTTTTAGCCAAAATTTTCAAAACTGAAAACACTTCTAGAACTTATTTCAGACCCTCATTCCTATCCAAACACGTTGCTGACCTCTCAAGGAAACTCTAGCAATCAAATTCAGACCTTCACACGCAAAGAACAGGTATAACCAAGTCCGGTTTTCTTTGAAATTTTTGATATTCGCATTTCATTATTCATGCTGTATTTGTCATTTTTAATCATGGATTTGGACTAATGTGAATGTTTTGAAGCTGATAGCATGATTTAATTGAGTTTTCAAAGCCTGTACGCGAATTCACCATGGCCATTGCTTAGGGTTTCAGAGCTCTAATTTTAGGGCTTTGCATATCTGGAATAATTGGACCATGAGACCCCTACCATTGAAATCAGAACCTTCCAATGAATGGAATTTAACCATCGCGCCATATTTCTTTTTCACCCTGAGCTATTCGCTATTTTCTGTGGACAGTGCTTTGGGGGGGTTTAAAACCCCCGCTATTTCATTTTATTACAGGCACAATTGGAGACGAAGGCTAGCGTGGCTGATGATCATTGGTTGTTTCATATTTTTGGCGCCTTTTTTTGTTTGTACACCACTTATTCTTGTTTTACATTATATTGTTTATTTTCTATTTCATATTCAAAACACGCTGATAGCTCACTTGGCAAAGCATCACCTTGGCAAACGCAGGGACCTGGGTTCGAATCCCAGGTCCCCTCAAATTGTTTCTATTATTTTGTTTAACTCTTTCCCATGCAGCTTCCATCCTAATGACCACCCTGAAGCCCAACGCCTCTGCCTGCCACGTGCCTGGAAAGGTCAATCCAAAGGCTATCATGTGAGTTCCATCATATGCACTGGTCAACGCTCCACATACAAGTCTGAAAGGTCAGAAGGGGCCTCATTCAAATGGGCTTAATTCCTCAAATCACCTCCAAAATTGGGTCCACCACCCCCTATGGTTTGCATTATTTTGATTTTTATTTTCTATTTGATTTCTCTTATTTCTTTTTAATGCTTAATTATTTCTTTTTATTAAATTAATTTTCATAATACAAAAAAATACAAAAAAGGTCAGAAAGTAAAAAATAAAAATATGTTTTATTTTAATTTAATTCATCAACTTTTTTTGTAAATAAATGTAATAATTAACCTAGTTTTAATTTTAGGTTTTTATTCTAACTTTTTCTAACAAACTAAAAAATGTAGAATTAGGGTTTCTAGCTTTTTATTTGTTTTAATAATTAAAATTTCTTCTTATTATTATTAATAATTAATTGTTTTTTTTTGTAAATAAATTGCCATGTAAATAATTAATGTAAATTAGGTCAAACTTAAATCTATTTTTTAATAATTAAAATGTTTAGAATTAGGGTTCCAATTCCATTTAATTTTCTTTAATTCCATAAATACAAAACATCAAAAATAAGTTCTTTTCTTTATTTAATTTAATTAAATTTAATAATTTCAATTCAATTCCTTTAAAGGGTCCAACGCCCTCGCACTCGATTCTAATTTCTTTTCGCATTTATTTTTATTTTATGGACATAATGTATTTGCCCCGAAGCCTTGTAATAGATAATTAGGATATTTACTTTCCGCATTTTATTTATTCAAATCAGGTCTTGGTTTAATTTGGCGATGTAGACCCGCGCCTTTGTAATAGCGTAGGACCTTTATCTTTTCCGCACTTTAAATTCCCGCACCTTTAACTGTTAATAATCACATGAAAGAATGAATGCCCAAAAATAAAATCAAAAACGTAGATCACCAATGCATGACAAGACAAATAATAAACTGAAAATGACACACAATTCACACACCACTCCTAGGGTACGCCTCACTGTTGCCTTGCCCCTCGAAAGGTGGTCATCGAGTATAGGACGTCTTAGTAAGTCCTTATGTCCATGAACATGGCATAAGGGTAGCTTCTAAGGTATCCTACTGTTGCTCTGGTGATCACACTGTTGCCTTGCCCCTCGAAACATGGTCGTCGAGTACAGGATGTCTTAGTGAGTCCATATGTTCCATTGATCTAGTTTCCTCGAAACGGTTGCCTCGAAACAAGTTGCCTCGAAACGGTTGCCTCGAAATAAAAAGATCAATGGCATAAGGGTAGCTTCTAAGGTATCTTACTATTGCCCGGTGACCACACTGTCCCTAACCTTCGAATTGACCCAAACACCTCTAACGGTGGTGCTACCTATCTCTCAATGGTGGGATGGCACTACCTAAAGGACAATTACACAGCTTAATTCCTTAGGGTAGGTAGATGACTCATAGATACTTGCTCTTTTCAAAAACAAATCAAAATACTTTTCACACCTTACACTTTTCAAAAAGCTTTCAAAACAACTTTTCAAACACTCTTGAGGACTGATACAAGAGTCGATCTGAAACTTTCAAAGAAACTTTTTCAAACCCACTCACCTTGAAAAGCAAACAAACCTTTTGAAAATACAATGAGCAAGTATCTAAGAGCCCATGGATAACCATGGATAGAAAGGGTGCTAACACCTTCCCTTTCTATAAATTTACCTCCCGAACCGAGAACTAATCTCAATAAGGAATTTTTCTGTGCTTTTGTCCTTTCCATATTAGAGAAAATAAAAGACGGTGGAGACTCTTGCTTCCGCGACTGTTGTACCCCAAAATTTGCCCTCCCATATTCTTCAAGAATTGCAAAGTCAAAGCTTCAAAATTCCCCAAGGGTTGCACAATGTAAGAGCCTCCTAAACAGTCAAAATTAGGGTTTTGGTTCTGATCAAGAAAATGAAGTTTCCAAGGGTCCAATCAAGTCCCATATGCTTATAAACATGGTCAAGCATCCTCATACCAAGTTTCAATACTTTCAGCACAAAATTGCACAGTCAAAAACCCTAATTGCACTACAGTCAACTGTAGGGGCAAAATGGTCATTTGACAGTCAAAAGTTCAAATTTTTGGTCAACATCTCATTTTGAAGCCACAAACATCATTTGATCAATGCTTGATCATGATTCTCAAAGCTTGGCTCAAAAATCATCAAGATGCAAAAGTTTCCATATTTGGACAGTTGAAAAAGTCAATTGTAAATTGACCAGGGCATAACTTTCACATGGATTATCAGAAAAATTCCATCCAAAGCTCATTTTTAATATAAAGACATTTACTACAACTCCTCTTCATACTTCAAGTCCAAGAAATGCTCTCACAAAAAGTTATCAATTTCAACATTATAGGTCATTTTCAAAAGTCAACAAAAAGGGACTTTAAGTAAAAGGCCATAACTTGAGATTGGTAAATCAAAATGACATGGGACCAATGACATTGGTTAGAGGACTCAAAGACCTTTCCAAAATGTCCAAGAACATGAGCAAAGCTTAAAAATTGAGCAAGCTATGCCTTGTAGAAGTTGGGAAATGTTTGGATATTTTGAAAAGTCAACATTGATTCAAATGACCTAAAATTGCTAATGGGCCTCTTTTTCCTCCACAATTCATTATCCAAAGCATGTGCACGACCATTTGGCCCAAATGGAAGTTTTTCTTCATTTTTTATTTATTTATTTGGATTTTTATTATTAATAATTCATTTAATTGAATAAAATACATGAAAAATACTAAACCTAGGTTTTTCAATCTTTTTGTGCATATAATATCTCCAATATTTCATGCAAATCAGATTAGGGAAGAATTGAAGATGATTGGATATGATTGAGACCAAATATGCTTGAAAAAGATTTGAAAATAATGGCTTGAAAATCAAATATATTTTTCATCAATTCATGGATTTGTGATCAGTTTCTCAACCCTAAAACCTTCACACATAAGTACCAAGTACAACCCTAATGCATACGGACTAGAAGCTGCCAAAACAACCAAGAACGAAACTTGAATTTTCTCAAAAAAAGTCAAACACTGAAAACTGTTTCCAGGGCGATTCAAGCTGAGATAATCATCTCATCACCTTCCTGAGACCTTAAGCAACGTATTTGAATAGGTTTCCACGTCTCTAACGCCTTGAATCATTGTACAGAAGTTAAACTTTTTCACTTTTTTCTCATAATCGTGTTTTACAATTTAGGCATATTCATTGCATTTTGTTCATGAATTCTTATTAATTAACTGATTCTGAAGCTAACCATATAAGTTAATTGTGTTTTTATGCGCTATACATGATTCTACCATTGATGCAGGCTAGGTTTTCTTGAGTTCCAAATTAGGGGTTTCTTGATACTGTAAAATTAGAGGACCTCAATGCCATGACCATGTTCAGCGCGCTTGGACGAAAAAGATAGAATCCTCGCGCCTAATTTCTGAGACCACATGGCCTAATCGCTATTATCAGAACAAGCTTGTTTTGAGGGGGTTTAAAACCCCCGCTAACCTTTTATATGTTTCAGGGAAAAGCGCACTAAGGAGGAAGACGATGATGTGTAGAGCATTGGTTGGTCCGTTTAAACTTTCGCGCGAAAAAGAAACATTAACGCGTGTTTATTTTATTATGTTTATTAATTGTATAATGTACAAAGAACTCAAACAGCATGGATGGCAAGCACGCTCAGTGGTAACCCCTGGGACCTGGGTTCGAGCCCCAGGTCCCCCACCCCTTCAATACTATTTTTCATTTAATAATCCTATGCAGTGCCAACGCTATGGACCATCATACGTTCCTCCATCAAGCCGTCCACGCGTACCATCTCCTCAATTCAAGGGCACAGATCTGGAGAGCATGGTAAACGTGAGTCAACGCTTGGGCACGCTAGTGGAAAAGTCAGCCAGGCCTAAGGCTTATTGGGCTCAAATTACTGATTAAAGCCTCCACTCTGGGGACAGAAACCCCCCTAGGTTTGCAAATTTTTTTTACATTCTTTGTTTTTTTCATTATTTTTACTTTCTTTCAATTATTGTTTTTTTTAATTAATTAAATATTTTCATAATATATAAAAAACACCAAAAAATCAGAAAAGACAAAAATTAAATATATTTATTTAATTAGTATTTTTATAAATAAAGTTCATTAATTAACTTAGTTTTTTTTTTAATTTAGGTTTTAACCTTAACTTTTTTAATAAAAATCTAAAATTGGTAGAACTAGGGTTAGTTAATTTTTTTTATCCTTTTTTCTTTTCTTTCATAATAATTAAATATTTCCTATTATTTATTTTTATAATTAAATTGCATGTAAATAATTAGATTAATATTAGGTTAAAATTTAATGCTTTCTTAATAGACTAAAACAATTAGAATTAGGGTCAATCTTTTAATTTCATTTAATTCTTTTTTTCATAAAAATCATAAAAATACAAAAATACCAAAAAAAAATTTCTTTTTCTTTAATTTAATTAATTTAATAATCGTTTAATTTAATTTGCTAAAAAGGGTCCAACGCCCTCGTTTCTAATTTGAATTTCAATTCGCATATTTGTTTCGTTTTCTTTTAATTATCTATGTACCTCTCCCAAAGCCGTGTAATATAGTTCTCGCACTTTACTTTTCATTATTTCTTTATTTCTCTGTCAAATCGGGTTCTGGAAATTTTGGCGATGTGGACCCGCGCCTTTTGTAATAGCTTTAGAACTTTACCTTTCTCGCAATTTTTAATTGTAAATAAATGCATGCAAGAATGAATGGACAAAAATAAAAACAAACGCGTAGCTCACCCATAACCTGACAAGACAAAAATAAATGAATCTGACACACAAATCACACACCACCCCTAGGGTACGCCTCACTGTTGCCTTGCCTCGAAAGGTGATCGTCGAGTAGAGGATGTCTTAGTAAGTCCTCATGATCCGGGAACCTGGCATGAGGGTAGCTTCTAAGGTGTCTTCCCATTGCTCTGGTGATCCCCATGTCCCGAACCTCGAATTGACCCGAACACCTCCAACGGTGGTGTTACCTACCTCTCAATGGTGGAATGGCACTACCTTAAAGGACATTTACACAGACGAATTCCTTAGGGTAGGTAGACGACTCGTAGATACTTGCTCTAATTCAAAACAAAACAAATCAAAAATACTTTTCACACCAACACATTTTCAAAAAGCTTTCGAAAGCAATTTTTCAAACACTCTTGAGGACCGATACAAGAGTCGAACTGGAATTTTCAAAGAAACTTTTTAAAACCCACAGTTGAAAAGCAAACAAATCATTCTTGAAAACACAAATGAGCAAGTATCTAAGAGCCCATGGATAACCATGGATAGAAAGGGTGCTAACACCTTCCCTTTCTATAACCTACCTCCCGAACCGAGAGCAATCTCTATAAGGAATTTTTCTGTGCTTTTGTCCTTTCCATGTTGGAGAACATAAAAGACGGTGGCGACTCTTGCTTCCGCGACATTTCGCGAACCAGCGTTACACAGTTAGTTCCAGATCCACCGATCACAGAAATGGCGACTCTGCTGGGGATATTATTTTAAAGTGAGGTGTACCTTAGGGTTAGTTCATAACTGTGTTTTCAATTGTATTGACTTGTCTGCTTTAAATTTGTGGGTTGCATGGGAGTTACATAGATCCTAACCTGGATCTGGGGATACCCTGTTTAGGTAGCATAAGCTGTGAGGGACCTGTCCGGCGTAGACCGACACGGGTGAAACAGTGGCTACGTTGGTGTGGCACCTTGGTCTGTACCGATATCCCTTGTGTTGCAACGAGGAGAATATGGGTCTTCTGAGGAGTCATTAAGCACCAACAACCTTAGAACCTTAAATGACACAACTTGGCCATTAGAACAGTAGCAGTATGCTACGCCCATTGAGGCTAAACTCTCGTGATGGTTCTGGCCGCAAGAAAAGATTGCGATGCTGGAGTTATGACCGATTGAGGGTAGTCAATGATATTGGGATCCTCTAAGAACCCGGTTACTTTGATAGGACAGGTATGAACCCACCAACTTCAAGAGGGTAATACCCAGACCTCATGCTGGCCTTAAACTCTAAGGGCTTCTCTTGTGTGACTTGCGTGCCTTCGTACTTGACTACTTGCATGCTTGTTATCTATCTGACACATGAACTACTTGCAGGTTTTGTTTATAGTCCTTAATTGGGACTCATAACAGGGTTTACTAAGTCTCTTGCAGGTTTTGTTTATAGTCCTTAATTGGGACTCATAACAGGGTGTACTAACTACTTGCAGGTTCTGTTTATAGTCCTTAATTGGGACTCATGACAGGTTTTACTTGAGTTTCTTGCAGGTTTTGGTTTGCAGTCCTTAATTGGGACTCATAACAGGGTTACTTACATTACCCCCATGCATAGCATAACATCATACCATTGCATACATCCTGCATAAGGACTAACCCATTTCAAGGATCTCAAAGGTCTGTGATGCAGGTCATGATGAATTAAACATCTAGCAAGGGGCAAAGAGGATTTATTTTCCTCTAGCCAAAGTTGTCAGAGGCTATGACCCACTTGATATGGTGAGCTTTGACTCCTGAAGAAGGTTCCCCCAGCCAAGGTTGTTTGGAAAGCAAAATAAGGTTGATGACTTGAGTCAGGGGCTATGACCCACTGGATATGGTGAGCCTTTGACCCTTGAAGAAGGACTCTCAACAACATGCAGTTCCTTCAATCGAGCTACCGGATTCAAATTCTAACAATTTTTCTTGTCTACCCCGCGAGATCCTTGAAAACATTGCACGCATATCATACATATTATTGCATTACAGGTACTCTTTTTGACAGGTCATTTACCTTCTTCGCTGTTTATTTCAGCAATGGCTTCCCAACAAGATAACCAGGGTCTTCATGCTCAAGAGACTCAGTTCAGGGAGATCTTCCTAAACCTATCCAAGGGGCAAGAAGAGTTGAGGACACTCCTCATGGGGAATTTGGCCAAGAAAAGTCCCGAAGATGACAAGGACGAACGACTGAAACATCTACAAGCTGAAGTGGACACAATGAGAACCCAGATGCTGGGGCAAATGGCTCTTATCCAAGGTTTGGCTCAGGAGCAAGAAGAGTTGAGAACTATGGTCAACCAGCTTCACCAAGAGAAGCAACCAGTCCAAGTCAGGAACCAAGTCACTGATCAGCTTCCAAGAGGACAAGAGTCTAGTATGGGGAAGAATAGACCTCTCCAGATTGCTACCACTTCACAGGTCCAACCACGAATTCACCAAGAACAATGGGTTGATCAGAGCAAGCCAGACAAGCCCAGGAGGCAATTCACCCAGCTCAACATGTCGTTGTTTCAAGCTTTACAACGCCTGTTGAGATTGAATCTGATCACATTAAGGGCTCCTCTCCAGAATCCCAACACATCAGCTCCTATCTATGATCCCAATAAAAGGTGTGCCTATCACTCTGCCAGCCCAGGACATGATACAAATGAGTGTTGGGCTCTGAAGAATAAGATCCAGGACCTGATTGATGAAGGAGCATTGGAGTTCACACAAGATGGTCAGGCTGAGTTTTTCTACTATCCCTCCAAGGCTCACCAGTTGAAGTGACAAGCCCTGAGACTAGAAAACTTTTGTTCATTTGAATGTTCAAGTTGCAATTTCTTTTGTTCAAACATTTATTCATATCAAACGTTGTTATTTCATTAATGCATCGCATATGTCTGTTTTGAAGCAATATATTCGTATTCACTATATGCAAAGTATTTTCATATTTTTTCTGATGTCAATTCTCAATTAATAATTCTAAGCCTCTTGAGGGAGGATGACGAAAACGACACCACGATCTTTACAGTATGCTTTTGAACAGACCCCACTGATGAGGTACAGGCATTGTTTCAATCCCTAAACACTGGAGTTATAAGGATGATAATCCCTCGTCAACCCATCTGAGCCAAAGAAGTAGGAGTTTTTCTTTTCGAAATTTAAAACCCTTAATCATAACCTGGGGCAGGGTAGTCTCTCAGCTGATCCAAGTGCATAACGAATGGCACCAAAGAGGTCCTTACAAAACAAAAGACAGTGATGGTTCTGAACAATCATATAGATAGGCAATCATTATCAAAAAAGTTCAAAAATGAAAAACCCATTAAGTCAAAACCCATGAAGGAGACTTACAAAACTGGGGCATCCCGCTGACTGTAATTCCAAAAAAGGAAACAGTTCAGGCAAAAAAGGAAAGGGATAACAAAAATCAGACAAGAAAGAGGTCTTACAAACCCTCAACAAAAAAGGAATGACTGCCTATTCAAAATAAGTTATCAATATCCGAATCATCACCGGAAAATCAGAGCAAAGACTCAAACAAGGTCTAACGTATGATCAACTGAGTTTAGGTTTGGAGAACATCACGAAGAGCGGGTGGGTACAAATAAAATTTGAGCCTTTATCCTTTGTTTCTTAAACCGTGAACCAAGCCACGTTATAACCCTTAAAAGTCCTAGCTGAAGCATGGGTTAGTTCGAAAGCATACTGTTACGAAAGGTATCCTGACTCCTTAAGGCCTACGGTAAATACGGAGTTGACATCATGTTTTACAAACATTCACTTGTTTTATGAAAAAGAATGCATTTTCAAAATCTTCAAGACAGACATAAGCTTTGCATTTTTAACATAACTTTGGTTGCATATGACTTTTTGTTTGAACAGCAGGGAAATTCGCACGATGAATACCTAGTGAACAAAAGCACTTCCAATCAAGGGGCATGGCATGAGCATGGTCCATCATCTGGGGCAATCCAATCAAGATTCGGAGAATCTCTCAAAGGCCAAAATAGCCTAGGGCAAATCTCCGCCTGAGTCACTTAGGGCATTTCAATAATAAATCTTGCCTGATCAAACATCTTCTGGTGGCATGGCAAAACACTTCTAACAGGGGCAACTCCCTACATTCTGAGAGCATGGACATAATCGAAAAAAATACTACGCAAAATCAAAGACCCGCTAGGTTGACATACCTAGGCAAAAATAAGGGCTTCCCGGTGAACCAAAAGGGTTCGGGAAAAAATAAGGGATGAAATGAAAAAATCTGTACACCCGGCAAGTCGAAAACCTGAAAAGGCGGCTTGGGCAAAAATGGGTATCCCGGTGGACCGAAAACCCGAAAGGGCGGTCCAGGAAAAAGTTAGGGATCAAAGCGTACGACTATGTCCCGTCCTCTTGTCACTTGCCTACCAGAAGAAGATTTGTCAATCGGCAGTCATCAAGCACCGCCACAGGTATCTTCTCCCATAGCAACAGGGGCAATAAAGAGTTGTCTAAGCAGTCTAATTGTTCTATCCTCCAAAGGTACCAAGGTAGGCTCAGCTGAAGAGCATAACCAGATATCTTAATTCCCCAGAGAGTGAGTCAGCAAGACAGTACACTCTCCTCAAGCAAGGTTACAGTCAAACTTAAGGAAGTTGGGTATCCTCCCGCAGATCTCAAACTCCCCCAGCAATATACATGCATTCTTAACAAGCATCCCCGGCAGTCTTGGCCTAAAGATTGTCCCCCGGCGGTATACCAAATATTCAATGGAGTTACAGTTCAAAAACTTCCCCAGGAGAGTCCAATCCAGTTTCCTCAGGAAAGTTGGAATCCATCTCCCTAAGCAGTAAGCTTATCCCCAGTAGATTTTGGAAGCTTATCCTCGCATAACACGAACGCGTCGCCCGACTTTATTCAAAGAGTTATTTCCTTACCAAGATATAACTGGGTTATCCTCAGCCAGAAGCCACGGAAAGGTCGTCGTCAACGCAGTCTTCTTATCCCCAGCGAAATCTATCAACACTTCCAACGCAACAATGGTATCCCCAGCAAAGTCTATCAACACTTCCAACGCAACAATGGTATCCCCAGCGAAGTATTATCAACAACTCAGCAAAGTACCTCTCTCCCCACAGAGTATTGCTTCCCAGCAAGATCGTTAGAGTACTTTCCTCCCCGCAGAGTTATTCCATTCGCCAAGTTTATTCTCCAACGGAGTCATCTTCTCCTACCGGTATTCTTGCAATTATCATCCCCAGCGGAAGCAAAATCTATTCTCCAACATCAGCCCAGGAGTGACTTCCCGGAACCCGTCAAGGATTTACTTTCCTAGACGAAAACATACATTCCTAAACATCACATACATCATTATAGCATGCATAAACGCATCATATCTTACAAGTCTCATTTATGTTGAGAACATCATTGCTTGGTCCATATCATGCATTGCATATGACTGACCTTTACCTTTCAGGAAAGATTCAGTTAAATTCTCAATCATATTCCAAGACCTAGGCCGGTTCAGTTAATCGACCCTAAGATTTTCTGTTTCCTATCCAGTCCAAGGCCTTCTCTGGTCCAGTCAAATCGACCCCAAACAGATTTTTCTGATAAAGACTCAGTAGAAGTTTTCCAAGGTTTTCTCAATGATTGCTATTGAGTTGTAATCGCCTATGGTTCTCTCCCTGATCCTGCGGAGATGATAATTCCATCCAAGGTTTTCTCAATGATTGCTATTGAGTTGTAATCGCCTATGGTGCTCTCCCCGATCCTGCGGAGACGATAATTCCATCCAAGGTTTTCTCAATGATTGCTATTGAGTTGTAATCGCCTATGGTTCTCTCCCCGATCCTGCGGAGACGATAATTCCATCCAAGGTTTTCTCAATGATTGCTATTGAGTTGTAATCGCCTATGGTTCTCTCCCCGATACTGCGGAGATGATAATTCCATCCAAGGTTTTCCCAATAATTTCTATTGAGACTGTAATTGCCTATGGTTCTCTCCCCGATCCTGCGGAGATGATAATTCCATCCAAGGTTTTCCCAATAATTTCTATTGAGACTGTAATTGCCTATGGTTCTCTCCCCGATCCTGCGGAGATGATAATTCCATCCAAGGTTTTCTCAATGATTGCTATTGAGGTTGTAATCTCCTATGGTTCTCTCCCCGATCCTGCGGAGACGATAATTCCATCCAAGGTTTTCTCAATGATTGCTATTGAGTTGTAATCGCCTATGGTTCTCTCCCCGATCCTGCGGAGACGATAATTCCATCCAAGGTTTTCTCAATGATTGCTATTGAGTTGTAATCGCCTATGGTTCTCTCCCCGATCCTGCGGAGACGATAATTCCATCCAAGGTTTTCTCAATGATTGCTATTGAGTCGTAATCGCCTATGGTTCTCTCCCCGATCCTGCGGAGACGATAATTCCATCCAAGGTTTTCTCAATGATTGCTATTGAGATTGTAATCGCCTATGGTTCTCTCCCCGATCTTGCGGAGATGGTAATTCCCACCAAGATTTTCTCAACGATTGCTGTTGAAGTTAAAGTCATCCAAGGTTCTCTCACCGTTCCTGCTGAGGTAGTAACCATCCCTGGTTCATTCATCATCGTTTGAAGCTCCAGACCCAGCTCCTGTAACCAGTCAGGACACATCTATACAAAGCATTTGAAGACCAGCTCTTGTAACGGGTCAGGTACTCATTTTTCTTTTTTTGCAGGCACACAAGTTCTCGCTAAGGAATCTCTTACGCGATCAACATCCAGATGGCATCTATAAGCCCATCCACCGTCCATCATCTCTTAGCATGGAATCTATAAGCCCATCATCTTATCCATCAATCTCCAAATGGCATCCGTAAGCCCATTCACCATCACACTGCTACTATGTGAGCGCAAATTTCTGGGCACTCTAGTGTTCAATCATCTTCCACCTTCGGATTACGAAAGGCACGTCAGCCAATCTGCATCCTCAGGTCTAAGAAGATTGAACATGGGCAACTGTTGTACCCCAAAATTTTCCCTCCCATATTCTTCAAGAATTGCAAAGTCAAAGCTTCAAAATTCCCCAAGGCTTGCACAGTGTAAGAGCCTCCTAAACAGTCAAAATTAGGGTTTTGGTGCTGATCAAGAAAATGAAGTTTCCAAGGGTCCAATCAAGTCCCATGTGCTTATAAACATGGTCAAGCATCCTCATACCAAGTTTCAAGACTTTCAGCACAAAATTGCACAGTCAAAAACCCTAATTGCACTACAGTCAACTGTAGGGGCAAAATGGTCATTTGACAGTCAAAAGTTCAAATTTTTGGTCAACATCTCATTTTGAAGCCACAAACATCATTTGATCAATGCTTGATCATGATTCTCAAAGCTTGGCTCAAAAATCATCAAGATGCAAAAGTTTCCATATTTGGACAGTTGAAAAAGTCAACTGTAAATTGACCAGGGCATAACTTTCACATGGATTATCAGAAAAATTCCATCCAAAACTCATTTTGAAGATAAAGACATTTCCTACAACTCCTCTTCATACTTCAAGTCCAAGAAATGCTCTCACAAAAAGTTATCAATTTCAACATTATAGGTCATTTTCAAAAGTCAACAAAAAGGGACTTTAAGTCAAAGGCCATAACTTGAGATTGGTAAATCAAAATGACATGGGACAAAAGACATTGGTTATAGGACTCAAAGACCTTTCCAAAATGTCCAAGAACATGAGCAAAGCTTAAAAATTGAGCAAGCTATGCCTTGTAGAAGTTGGGAAATTTTTGGATATTTTGAAAAGTCAACATTGATTCAAATGACCTAAAATTGCTAATGGGCCTCTTTTTCCTCCACAATTCATTATCCAAGGCATGTGCACGACCATTTGGCCCAAAGGGAAGTTTTTCTTCATTTTTTATTTATTTATTTGGATTTTTATTATTAATAATTCATTTAATTAAATAAAATACATGAAAAATACTAAACCTAGGTTTTTCAATCTTTTTGTGCATATAATATCTCCAATATTTCGTGCAAATCAGATTAGGAAAGAATTGAAGATGATTGGATATGATTGAGACCAAATATGCTTGAAAAAGATTTGAAAATAATGGCTTAAAAATCAAATATATTTTTCATCAATTCATGGATTTGTGATCAGTTTCTCAACCCTAAAACCTTCACACATAAGTACCAAGTGCAACCCTAATGCATACGGACTAGAAGCTGCGCAAAACAACCAAGAACGAAACTTGAATTTTCTCAAAAAAAGTCAAACACTGAAAACTGTTTCCAGGGCGATTCAAGCTGAGATAATCATCTCATCACCTTCCTGAGACCTTAAGCAACGTATTTGAATAGGTTTCCACGTCTCTAACGCCTTGAATCATTGTACAGAAGTCAAACTTTTTCACTTTTTTCTCATAATCGTGTTTTACAATTTAGGCATATTCATTGCATTTTGTTCATGAATTCTTATTAATTAACTGATTCTGAAGCTAACCATATAAGTTAATTGTGTTTTTATGCGCTATACATGATTCTACCATTGATGCAGGCTAGGTTTTCTTGAGTTCCAAATTAGGGGTTTCTTGATACTGTAAAATTAGAGGACCTCAATGCCATGACCATGTTCAGCGCGCTTGGACGAAAAAGATAGAACCCTCGCGCCTAATTTCTGAGACCACATGGCCTAATCGCTATTATCAGAACAAGCTTGTTTTGAGGGGGTTTAAAACCCCCGCTAACCTTTTATATGTTTCAGGGAAAAGCGCACTAAGGAGGAATACGATGATGTGTAGAGCATTGGTTGGTCCGTTTAAACTTTCGTGCGAAAAAGAAACATTAACGCGTGTTTATTTTATTATGTTTATTAATTGTATAATGTACAAAGAACTCAAACAGCATGGATGGTAAGCACGCTCAGTGGTAACCCCTGGGACCTGGGTTCGAGCCCCAGGTCCCCTACCCCTTCAATACTATTTTTCATTTAATAATCCTATGCAGTGCCAACGCTATGGACCATCATACGTTCCTTCATCAAGCCGTCCACGCGTACCATCTCCTCAATTCAAGGGCACAGATCTGGAGAGCATGGTAAACGTGAGTCAACGCTTGGGCACGCTAGTGGAAAAGTCAGCCAGGCCTAAGGCTTATTGGGCTCAAATTACTGATTAAAGCCTCCACTCTGGGGACAGAAACCCCCCTAGGTTTGCAATTTTTTTTTACATTCTTTGTTTTTTTCATTATTTTTACTTTCTTTCAATTATTGTTTTTTTTAATTAATTAAATATTTTCATAATATATAAAAAACACCAAAAAATCAGAAAAGACAAAAATTAAATATATTTATTTAATTAGTATTTTTATAAATAAAGTTCATTAATTAACTTAGTTTTTTTTTAATTTAGGTTTTAACCTTAACTTTTTTAATAAAAATCTAAAATTGGTAGAACTAGGGTTAGTTAATTTTTTTTATCCTTTTTTCTTTTCTTTCATAATAATTAAATATTTCATATTATTTATTTTTATAATTAAATTGCATGTAAATAATTAGATTAATATTAGGTTAAAATTTAATGCTTTCTTAATAGACTAAAACAATTAGAATTAGGGTCAATCTTTTAATTTCATTTAATTCTTTTTTTCATAAAAATCATAAAAATACAAAAATACCAAAAAACAATTTCTTTTTCTTTAATTTAATTAATTTAATAATCGTTTAATTTAATTTGCTAAAAAGGGTCCAACGCCCTCGTTTCTAATTTGAATTTTAATTCGCATATTTGTTTCGTTTTCTTTTAGTTATCTATGTACCTCTCCCAAAGCCGTGTAATATAGTTCTCGCACTTTACTTTTCATTATTTCTTTATTTCTCTGTCAAATCGGGTTCTGGAAATTTTGGCGATGTGGACCCGCGCCTTTTGTAATAGCTTTAGAACTTTACCTTTCTCGCAATTTTTAACTGTAAATAAATGCATGCAAGAATGAATGGACAAAAATAAAAACAAACGCGTAGCTCACCCATAACCTGACAAGACAAAAATAAATGAATCTGACACACAAATCACACACCACCCCTAGGGTACGCCTCACTGTTGCCTTGCCTCGAAAGGTGATCGTCGAGTAGAGGATGTCTTAGTAAGTCCTCATGATCCGGGAACCTGGCATGAGGGTAGCTTCTAAGGTGTCTTCCCAATGCTCTGGTGATCCCCATGTCCCAAACCTCGAATTGACCCGAACACCTCCAACGGTGGTGTTACCTACCTCTCAATGGTGGGATGGCACTACCTTAAAGGACATTTACACAGACGAATTCCTTAGGGTAGTTAGACGACTCGTAGATACTTGCTCTAATTCAAAACAAAACAAATCAAAAATACTTTTCACACCAACACATTTTCAAAAAGCTTTCGAAAGCAATTTTTCAAACACTCTTGAGGACCGATACAAGAGTCGAACTGGAATTTTCAAAGAAACTTTTTAAAACCCACAGTTGAAAAGCAAACAAACCATTCTTGAAAACACAAATGAGCAAGTATCTAAGAGCCCATGGATAACCATGGATAGAAAGGGTGCTAACACCTTCCCTTTCTATAACCTACCTCCCGAACCGAGAGCAATCTCTATAAGGAATTTTTCTATGCTTTTGTCCTTTCCATGTTGGAAAACATAAAAGACGGTGGCGACTCTTGCTTCCGCGACATTTCGCGAACCAGCGTTACACAGTCAGTTCCAGATCCACCGATCACAGCGACATTTCGCGAACCAGCTTTAAACAGTCAGTTCCAGATCCACCGATCACAGAACTGGCGACTCTGCTGGGGATACTTATAAAGTGAGGTGTACCTTAGGACTAAGATCACTGTGTTTTCAATTACTTTGATTTGTTTGCTTTAAATTGTGGGACTGTCTTGGGAGTTCTATAGATCCTAACCCGGATCTGGGGATACCTTCTTAGAAAGTAGCAACAAGGCTGTGAGGGAACTGTGCGGGGTATACCGACATGGTTGAAGCAGTCTGCTACGTTGATGTGGCACTTTGGTGTGTACCGGTAACCCTTGAGTTCAGTCAAGGAGAGTACGGGGCCTCCGCGTGGTGTCGTGAAGCATCAACAGACCTTAGGAACCTTAATTGAACCATCTTGGCCTCTTTAGGGTAGTGAGATAACTACTATGGTGTAGTCCGAAGTCGGTTGATACTCGATACTACACTCAGTTGAGGGTTGTTTTCTTAGGATATTTTGATCGCCAGTCAGTGGCTAAATCGAAACGATGAACAATGAAAGCAATCCAATGATATTGAGATCCTTAGAACCCGGTTACGTTGATAGGACAGGTTTGAGCCCACCAACTTCAAGAGGGTAGTACCCCTAACCTCGTGCTGGCCTAAACTCTAAGGACTGTGGTGTGACTTGTGTGCCTTATCATGTTTGCTTTTTGTGAATACTTGTGGTATGCCCTTATCATAGCATCATAACATCATACAGCATCATATGCATCCACTAACCATTTCAGGAGGTTCGAATCTTCATCTTTGTTCTTGTTTTGTAGGACATGGAAACTATCCGTAGAAAGACAATTCAGATCAACCTTGTAAGGGTCCCTCCTCAGCTTAAGGAGCTTACATCCAGGATTCCCGAGAACTCGTCATTCAGTGAAAGGCATGGTAGACTCATCAGCCTGGTCAATACCAATATTGAGGAAGAGATGGTAAAGGTCCTCTTCCAGTTCTTTGACCCTCTGCATCACTGTTTCACTTTCCCGGATTATCAGCTGGTGCCTACTTTAGAAGAGTTTTCCCAGCTTCTGAAGATTCCCATTCTCAATCAACTACCCTACAACGGTACGGAAAGGGAACCAAAACTTGAAGAAGTAGCTAAAGCATTATGCCTACAACCATCTGACATCAAGGGGCATTGGGAAGCCAGAAATGGTATCAAAGGGTTCTTGGCAAAATTTCTGTTTGAGAAGGCCCAAGAGTGTTGGAATTCCCTTGACCTACAAGCCTTTGAAGAAGTTGTAGCCCTCCTTGTCTATGGGTTGGTGCTGTTCCCTAAACCAGATCAGCTTATAGATATCAGTGTTGTCAAGGTCTTCATGTCCAGGAATCCTATACCTACGTTGTTGGGGGACATCCTTCACTCATGTTACACTCGAACCATGAGAAAAAGGGGTGTTCTTATGTGCTGCACTCCCCTCCTGGGAAGGTGGTTTATTTCGCACCTTCCACAATCAGTTTTGAAGAACGAGCGGGGTTTGAGGTGGTCACAACGATTGATGACGCTTACACATGCAGATATACATTGGTGTTCTCGGTCCAGAGAGGATGTCACTATAATTGATCGTTGCGGGGAGTACCCTAATGTTCCTTTACTTGGAATCAGAGGAGGTATTACTTACAACCCAGGCCTGGCTTGGAGACAGTTTGGTTATGCTCGGAGGGACGGCCCACATGACATGTTAATTCCTGACATAGTTTTTGACTTCGACAACGATGCACAAGGACTTCGCCAGAAATTTATCAGAGCTTGGAGGATGCCCAGCAAGATAGACAGCAAGACCCTGGGGCACAGGAACTCCATCCCATTGGAGCCTTATCTCAAGTGGGTACGAGCCCGCTCCCAGAAGCTGGTGATGCCATATCCTCATGTTCTCCCCATGATCAAAGAGCCAGACTTGGAAGGAGAGGTGTCCTACACCATTCAACATCCTGACATGCCCACGTCTTGGGAAGAGATGCAGAAGAGCTGGATCCAGCTTAAGGAAGAACGGAATTCTCTGGAGACCAGTCTACATGCTAGTGAGAAGAAGGTCCTGGAGCTCACCCGCCTACTGCACGAGGAAAGGAATCTCAATACCTATATTGCTCCGAAGAGGATGCGTAGTGTCTTTTGGGATTGATCTGCTTTGTAATGTTTGCCCATGAGGCTTTGATGTATCAAACAATTATTTCCTTAATGATAATGTGTGTTCCTTTTTGTCTACAACAAATTTGAATTTTCGAACCCTTGAATGCATTGCATAAACACATATCATTCATCATGTGCATCACATATACTCTTCTTTTCAGGTTGCTTACTGTTCTTCGCTGTTTATTTCAGCATCATGAACCCTGAATCATCTACCGAGCTGACTATTAAGGCACTTCAGGCGCAGAACGCACAATTTCAAGAGCTGATCATGGGTTTGGCTCAAGGTCAAAAAGAGCTGAAGGCTATGCTCCTGAAGAAGAGTAAGAAGAAGAAGAGGACTGTGCTATTTAACACTGGGCGCAGGCTCGGGAATACTTTGCAAAATGAAGCTGAGAGGACTACTCCATCTGTGGGGGAAGGTAGTCACCAAGAAAGGGAGGTCCCTAGTCTTGTGGTCTCTGATACGGAAACAGACTTCAACGACGAACAGTACCCTCCTGCTGAGGACCGGTACAAGCAGCTGGAGAACAGATTAAATGCTATGGAAATTCAGCGTGTGCCTGGACTGGATTTCGGAGACCTGGGGTTATCTACTGGGGTGGTGATCCCACACAAGTTCAAGGCGCCTGCCTTTGTGAAGTATGACGGGGCTTCCTGTCCCAAGATGCACCTCCGTTCTTATGTAAGGAAGATCTAGCCTTACACAGCAGACAGGAACTTATGGATCCACTTCTTCCAGGAGAGTCTTTCAGGGACTCACCTCGAATGGTTCTATCAGCTGGATGGAACCAACATTTGTAACTGGGAGGATCTGGACACTGCTTTTTACAAGCAGTATCAATATAATTCCGACCTCGCTCCTACGCGTACCCAACTCCAGGGTATGTCACTAGGGTCGGGTGAAGGTTTTAAGGAGTACGCACAGAAATGGAGAGATCTGGCTGGCAGGGTGCAGCCACCATTAACGGACCGAGAACTGGTGGATATGTTTTTGGGGACCCTATCTGGGCCATTTTTCAATCATCTCATTGGTAATTCCTCTGCTGGGTTTACTGATCTGATCCTGACTGGTGAAAGGATCGAGGCTGGTATAAAATCGGGGAAGATGCAGAAGGTTGCCTCCTCAAATGCTGAAAAGAAGCCCTTCAAGAAAGAGGCTAGTGCTGTGTATGGCCCAAGAAGGAAAAACAAACCTGAACACCGCCAAGCTGTCAACGCGGTGGTTATTTCTAAGCCTGCTACTGCTCCACAACAGTACAACCAACCCAGGGCTGAGAGGCCCAAACGGAAGTATACTCGACTCAGCATGACTCTCTCTCAGATCCTGCCGCAACTGTTATCAGCCAGCTTGGTGACTGTTAGAGAGGCCCCGAAGGTTGTGAATACTACATCCCCCAGGTTCAACCCCAACGCCCGTTGCGCATATCACTCTGATATCCTGGGGCATAACACAGATGACTGTTGGGCCCTAAAGAATAAGGTTCAGGACCTTATTGATGCCAAGGAGATACAGTTCGAGGCGCCCGAGAGGCCAAATGTTGTGACCGCTCCCATGCCCCAGCATGGAGTGAATGCTGTTGAGGAGGATTTGTATGTAGCTTCTGTGGATGATATTTCTACTCCGCTGCTGACTGTCAAGAGGAACATGTTGCTAGCCGGTTTATTTCCGGGATGTAGCAAAGGTTGCCCTTTATGTGTTGCTTCCCCTGCTGGTTGTTCTTTGCTGAAATCAGGCGTCCAAAACCTGATGGATAGTAAAGAGATTTTGTTCAGAAAGACTGCTGTTCCTGCTGCCCCTGTTGAAGAGGTTTCGATTGTTACCATTTTTAACAACCCTTCCAAGGCTCCTTCAAGGAAGCCTGTCCAAATTTTGCCTGTCCACAAGATTGCTCCCATCACCATTACTGTTCCGGGGCCCATCCCCTACAAGTCTGATAAGGCTGTCCCATGGCACTATGGGGCAGATGTTTATGTTCTGGGAGTGAAACAGGAGTTCAACACTGATACTGGTGTCACCAATATCACTGGGCCTGCTAAGGTCACTCGTAGTGGAAGACTGTTCTCACCAGACATTGCTCCTCCGGTAATTCAGAGGCCTTTGATCATCACACCTGCCAGCGTGTCTGTCTCTTCCCCTGACCAAGTTTCCACCCCTGCTGCCGAGTCATCTGATGCTCGGGGTAAGGGGATTGTTGCTGATGTGCCTGCCCGGACGGAGGCACCAAAGACCATTGTTAAGGCTTCCAAGCAGGAGATGGAAGAAATCCTCAAAATTATAAAGAAAAGTGATTTCAACATTGTCGAACAGTTGGGGCACACCCCCTCCAAAATCTCCATGCTGTCACTGCTGCTGTGTTCAGAGGCCCACGCCAAGGCCCTGATTGCTTTCTTAAAGACAGCCCACGTTCCCCAAGAGACATCTGCTGATCAGTTCACCGACTGTGTGGCCAACCTAACTGCTGACAATGGTCTGGGTTTCTCTGATACCGATCTGACAACCAAAGGGAAGAACCATAATGATGCCCTGCATGTCTCCATTGAGTGCAGGAGCACTACTCTCGCTCACGTGCTGGTTGACACGGGTTCTTCATTAAACGTGCTACCCAAGAAGGCTCTGGACAGGCTTGATTGTGAGGGTCTAGAGCTCAAACCAAGTAACATCATTGTCCGGGCCTTTGACGGGTCCAAAAGAATGGTACATGGTGAGGTTGACATCCCAATCAGGGTTGGGTCACAGGTCTTTGATTCAAAATTCTATGTGATGGACATCCGTCCGTCCTATTCTTGTTTGCTGGGTCGCCCGTGGATCCACAAGGCTGGAGCTGTGACCTCCACGTTGCATCAGAAGCTCAAGTACTCGGTCAGGGGGAAGATTGTAACAGTGCAAGGGGAAGAGGAATACATGGTCAGCCACCTCAACTCCTTCAGGTACATGGAAATGGATGGGGAGTTCATTGAGACCCCCTTTCAACATTTTGAAGAGGTGCCACAAACATTGGCAGCAGCAGAAGCAGTGGTCGAAGGGGTTTCTCCTTTGAAGATGGCCTCGTTAAAGGACGCCCGGGCTGTGATTGAAAGAGGTGAATGTGCAAACTGGGGCAAGCTCCCTGATTTTACTCCTAAAACTAACAAGTTTGGGCTGGGTTTCACTGCAGAGGCTCAGAAGGCTGTGCGCAAGGCGAGAATTGGAAGATCTCCTGTGCTCATCACCCACTCAGGAGTGAATGCTATTGGAGAGGAAGACGAAGTGGAAGAGTCAGAGTTTGATAGCTGGATCTACCCGACGACTGATGGTGGATTGACCAATTGGACTGCTAAAGACTTTACACCCATAACTTTTGTCACCCAGTAATGAACTTCTTTGTTTTGGATTTGTAATAAACAATAATTTGAAACTGTATGGACCGGTGTCTTACCCGGGGCACTGTGGTCTTATTTATGAGGGCTTTTGTTTGTCACTGTCATATATCATAAATAAAAGCATTGGACGTTTTTCACATTTCAAATCTTGCGCTCCTTTTCTTTCCTTTCTTTATATATTGCAAAACAGCTGTATTTACACACACTCACTCATACAGGTTTCAATCCACTCTGGATCTCACTGGTAACGACTCTGCTACTGCCGGTTATGACTTCGAAAATCCGATCAACTTAGCCGAAGACGAAGGTGAAGATGATTGCGAAGTGCCCGGCGAGCTTGCAAGACTGTTACTCCAGGAAGAGAGGGCAATTCAACCACATGAAGAGCCAGTGGAAACGGTGAATCTGGGTACTGAGACGGACAGAAAGGAAGTTAAGATTGGTGCCAACCTAGAGCTCAGCGTGAAGCAACGGTTGACTCAGATGTTACAGGATTATGTGGAGATCTTTGCCTGGTCCTACGAATACATGCCTGGGTTAGATACCGACATTGTGGTCCATCACTTGCCTACTAAGGAAGACTGCCCTCCGGTTAAGCAAAAGGTCCACCGTATGCGTCCAGAGATGTCTGAGAAGATCAAAGCTGAGGTTATGAAGCAGTTCGATGTCGGGTTTCTTGCAGTAACCTCTTACCCTCAGTGGGTTGCTAATGTGGTGCCGGTACCGAAGAAAGATGGTAAAGTCAGAATGTGTGTTGACTACAGGGATCTGAACAGGGCCAGCCCCAAAGATGACTTTCCCCTACCTCACATTGACGTTCTGGTTGATAATACTGCTCAGCACAAGGTGTTCTCTTTCATGGATGGTTTTTCAGGGTATAATCAGATCAAGATGGCTCCTGAAGACATGGAAAAGACTACCTTTGTTACTCAGTGGGGCACCTTCTGCTACAAGGTCATGCCTTTTGGACTGAAAAATGCTGGGGCAACCTACCAACGCGCCATGGTTGCTTTATTTCATGACATGATCCATCATGAGATTAAGTGTATGTTGACGACATGATTGCAAGGTCCCAAACTGAGGAAGAACACCTTGATCATCTACAGAAACGGTTTGACCGTCTGAAACTGTACAAGCTGAGGTTGAACCCGAACAAGTGCACCTTCGGGGTTAGATCTGGAAAGCTGCTAGGCTTCGTTGTAAGTGATAAGGGTATTCAAGTGGACCCTGCCAAGGTTAATGCTATTCAAGAGATGCCAGCTCCTAAGACAGAGAAAGAGGTCAGAGGCTTTCTAGGACGCCTGAATTACATTGCTCGATTCATCTCGCACCTAACTGCTACCTGTGAGCCAATCTTCAAGCTGCTGAAGAAAGATCAGGTAGTACATTGGAATGATGAATGTCAGGCTGCTTTTGACAGAATCAAAGAGTATCTCCAAGAACCACCCATCCTTATGCCGCCGGTTGAAGGGAGACCTCTGATACTATACCTGACAGTACTTGACAACTCAATGGGGTGTGTGCTGGGGCAGCATGACGAGTCTGGCCGAAAAGAGCATGCCATTTATTACCTTAGTAAAAAGTTTACCGACTGTGAGACCCGATACTCACTGCTCGAGAAAACTTGCTGCGCTTTGGTATGGGCTGCTCGCCGGCTGAGACAGTATATGCTGACTCACACTACCTTGTTGATCTCAAAGATGGATCCTATAAAGTACATATTTGAAAAGGCTGCTCTGTCTGGGAGAATAGCCAGATGGCAAATGATCTTGACCGAATACGACATCCAGTATACGACTCAGAAAGCTATCAAGGGAAGTGTATTAGCAGACCACCTGGCACACCAGGCAGTAGACGACTATCCGTCAATGAACTTTGAATTTCCTGACGAGAGTATCATGATAGTGACTGATTGTGAAGTACCTGGACCGGATGAAGGACCTGAGGAAGGATCCCGATGGTCTATGCACTTTGAAGGAGCCTCCAATGCTTTGGGTAACGGTATCGGCGCTGTGATCATATCCCCTCAAGGCACTCATACTCCACTCACTGTCCGGCTATGTTTCAACTGCACCAACAACATGGCGGAGTATGAGGCGTGCATCATGGGACTCAAAGCTGCAATTGACTTAAGGATCAAGTTTCTGAGTGTCTTCGGAGATTCCGCTCTCGTGATCAATCAGATCAAAGGGGAGTGGGATACGAAACATCCGAATCTTATTCCTTACAGAGAATGTGTGTTGACATTGATTCCCCACTTTACAGAGATAACCTTTGAACATTTCCCAAGAGAGGAGAATCAGTTGGCGGACGCGTTAGCTACGATGTCTTCTATGTTCAAGGTCAAATGGGACAATGAGGCTCGCCGGATCATCATCTGGAAACTGGACGAACCGGCATATTGTTGTGATCTCGAGACTGAATTGGTGACTGAGAAGCCTTGGTACCATGAGGTGAAGAGATACTTGGAAGCTCAGGAATACCCTGAAGGTGCATCTGTCAACGATAAGAAGTTTCTAAGAAGATTCGCAGCCAAGTTCTTCCTTAGCAACGACATCCTATACAAGCGAAACCATGATTCAACCTTACTGCGTTGTGTGGACAAGACAGAAGCAGAAAGGATCATGGAAGAGCTACATGAAGGGACCTTCGGAACACATTCCAGTGGACACACTATGGCGAAGAAAATCCTTCGGGCAGGGTATTTTTGGTCCACAATGGAAGCTGATTGTTACCAACATTCTCGGACGTGTCACAAGTGCCAGATTTATGCTGATAAGGTGCATGTTCCTCCGGTTCCTCTGAATGTCCTGACTGCACCTTGGCCTTTTGCAATGTGGGGCATTGATATGATCGGTGAGATCAGACCTACGGCATATAACGGGCATCGCTTCATCCTTGTAGCGATTGATTACTTCACGAAGTGGGTTGAAGCGGCTTCCTACGCCACAGTAACCAAGAACGTTGTGGCACGGTTCATTCGGCATAATCTGATATGTCGATATGGTGTCCCTGAAAGAATCATTACAGATAACGGTACCAATCTCAATAACAAGATGATCACTGAGGGCTATAGAAGCAGCAAATAAGAACATTAAGAAAATCGTGCAGAAGATGACAGTGACTTATAAAGATTGGCACGAGATGTTACCGTTTTCTCTACATGGGTACCGTACCTCAGCCAGGACGTCAACCGGGGCAACTCCTTTCTCCTTGGTCTACGGCATGGAGGCAGTCTTACCGATCAAAGTGCAAATACCCTCTCTCCGGATAATGAAGGATACAGATCTGAGTGAAGATGATTGGATCCAGACACGACTTGATCAGCTAAACCTTATTGATGAAAAGAGACTTGCTGCTATTTGTCATGGTCAAACGTACCAAAAACGGATGATCAGGGCATTTAACAAAAAGGTCAGACCACAAGAATATCAAGTTGGGGATCTGGTAATCAAGCGTATCATCCTTCCTCAGAGTGATCCAAGGGGAAAATGGACCCCCACGTACGAAGGGTCATTTGTGGTTAAACATGTGTTCTCAGGAGGAGCCATGATTCTAACCACCATGGATGGTGACGACCTTCCTCACCCCGCCAATGCAGACATAGTAAAAAGATACTACGCATGAAAAAGACCCGCTAGGTTGACATACCTAGGCAAAAATTAGGGCTTCCCGGCGAACCAAAAGGGTTCGGGCAAAATGAAGGGATGAAATGAAAAATCTGTACACCCGGCAAGTCGAAAACCTGAAAAAGCGGCTTGAGCAAAAATGGGTATCCCGGTGGACCGAAAACCCGGAAGGGTGGTCCAGGCAAAAGTTAGGGATATAGCGTAATACTATGTCTCATTGGATCACCTTGCATCCAGAATTCGGTATCTACATCAAATTCAGACGACATCGATCAATCAGCTTCATCGTCAACTAGGTCATCGAGTGATGAGACGCTCGGAGATATAAAGGCGATAGCAGAGTTGAAACCCAGTGGGATCATGCTTTTCTCACAGCTGTTTTATTTTCCTTTGTACAAATTGTATAAACTCTTTTGTCCGGCGGCGTTCTCTTACTAGGACGTCAGCCTCTTGTACATAAAACGCCTATTTACAGGCAAATTAAAAAAAAATACAAAAAACACTTTTCAGATCAATTGCCAATTGTTTCTTCCTTTTCCTGTTTTGTTTTGCGAAGAACGTCCAAGGTTCAATTTGTGATATATGCATTGACAATAATTTGCAAACTCATGAATATTTGCATACGAAACAAAGGATTAATTATAGGTAACATTAGAAACAGGGGCAATAAAGAGTTGTCTGAGCGATCTAATTGTTCTGTCCACCGAGGTATCAAGGTAGGTTCAGCCAAAGAACATAACCAATATACCTTAATTCCCCAGAGAGTAAACCAGCAAGTTAATGCACTCTCCCCAAGCTATACCATCAGCCTTGAGGAAGTTGGATTATCCCCAGCAGATCTCAACATTCCTCAGCACAATATACGAACATTCCTAACAAGCATCCCCGGCAGTCTTGATCTAAGATTGTTCCCCGGCAGTATACAGACATCCAGCGGAGCCACTTCCCCAATACACCTCAAAAATTTCCCCAGGAGAGTCCAGTCCAGAAGTTTCCCCAGGAAAGCTGAATCATCTCCCCAGCAGGAAGCTTATCCCCAGTAGATTCTGGAAGCTTATCCCCTACAGAGCACGAACGCGTCTCCCGGCTTTATTCAAAGGTTATGCTCCACCAGAGCTTATAACTGGGTTATCCTCAGCCAAGCCACGAGAAGATCGTCCTCGGTGAAGTCTTCTTATCCCCAGCGAAGTCTATTAACACTTCCAACATGACAACGGTATCCCCAGCGAAGTTACCATCAATATCCTAGCAAAGTACCTCTCTCCCCACAGAGTATTGCTCCCCAGCAAGATCGCTAGAGTAGTTATTCCCCGCAGAGTAATCTCTTCATCAAGCTTATTCCCCAACGGAGTCATCTTCTCCTACCGGTTTATTCTTGCAACCATCATCCCCAGCGGAAACAAGAAGCTCTTTTCTTCCACATCAGCCCAGGATTCAACTTCCCGGCATCCGTCAAGGATTTATTTTCCTAAGACGAAAACATACATTCATAAACAACACATCTTCATACATTATAGCATGCATATACGCGTCATGAACATACAATCTCATTCATTCTGAGAGCATCTCGCATGTCATACATCATGACATCACATACAACTAACGTTTTGTCTTTTCAGGACAAAAGTTAATACAAAGATAATTGCTATCAACTGTAGTGATTCCAGATCCGATTCCTGTATCTTGCCAGGGAGTATCTGTTGACGACTACAGTACCAGACTAGATTCCCGTATCTTGACAGGGCACGTCTGAAGAGTTCGAAGATCCGATTCCTGTATCTTGCTAGGGAGTATCTACTAACGACTACAGTACCAGACTCGATTCCTGTATCTTGACAGGGCACGTCTGAAGAGTTCGAAGATCCGATTCCTGTATCTTGCCAGGGAGTATCTGTTGACGACTACAGTACCAGACTCGATTCCTGTATCTTGACAGGGCACATCTGAAGAGTTCGAAGATCCGATTCCTGTATCTTGCCAGGGTGTATCTGTTGACAACTACAGTACCAGACTCGATTCCTGTATCTTGACAGGGCACGTCTGAAGAGTTCGAAGATCCGATTCGTGTATCTTGCCAGGGAGTATCTGTTGACGACTACAGTACCAGACTCGATTCCTGTATCTTGACAGGGCACGTCTGAAGAGTTCGAAGATCCGATTCCTGTATCTTGCCAGGGTGTATCTGTTGACGACTACAGTACCAGACTCGATTCCTGTATCTTGACAGGGCATGTCTGAAGAGTTCGAAGATCCGATTCCTGTATCTTGCCAGGGAGTATCTGTTGACGACTACAGTACCAGACTCGATTCCTGTATCTTGACAGGGCACGTCTGAAGAGTTCGAAGATCCGATTCCTGTATCTTGCCAGGGTGTATCTGTTGACGACTACAGTACCAGACTTGATTCTTGTATCATGACAGGGCACGTCTGAAGAGTTCGAAGATCCGATTCCTGTATCCTGCCAGGGCGTATCTGTTGACGACTACATTTCCAGACTCGATTCCTGTATCCTGCCAGGGCACGTCTGAAGAGTTTAAAGATTCGATTCCTGTATCCAGCCAGGGCACGTCTACATAAAGAGTTTGAAAGTCAACTCCTGTAACAGACCAGGTAATTTTCTTTCTTTCTCAGGTACGCAAGTTCTCGCTAAGGAATCTCTTACGCGATCGACACCTCCAGATGGCATCTATAAGCCCATCCTCCTATCCACCACCTCTTCAAATGGCATCTGTAAGCCCATTCCCGCTATCACACTGCTGATACTCTACTATGTGAGTGCAAATTTCTGGGCACTCTAATGTTCAATCATCTTCCACCTTCGGATTATGAAAGGCACGTCACGCCAATCTACATCCTCAGGTCTAAGAAGATTGAACAGGGGCAACTGTTGTACCCCAAAATTTGCCCTCCCATAATCTTCAAAGTTTTGACAAGAATCATCCACAATTGGTTCAAGTTTACTCAAGGGCCACACAGTCAAACCATCCTCCTAAGACAGTCAAACTAGGGTTTTGGTTCTTGCAAGGAAGTTGAAGTTTTCAAGAGCTCAATCAAGTCTCCTATGCCTATAAACATTGTCAAGCACCTACATGTCAAGTTTCAAGGCTCACAAGGTCAAGTTGCACAGTCAAAAACCCTAATTGCTCAACAGTCAACTGTAGGGGCAAAGTGGTCATTTGGCAGTCAAAAGTCAAAATTTTTGGTCAACATCTTATTTTGAAGCCACAAACATCATTTGATCAATGCTTGATCATGATTCTCAAAAGTATGGCTCAAAAAGTCTCAAGATGCAAAAGTTTCTATTTTTGGACAGTTGAAAAGTCAACTGTAACTTGACCAAGGCATAACTTTTTCATGGTTCATCAGAAAAATCCCATCCAATGCTCATCTTGAAGGGGAAGACATTTCCTACAACTCATATTCACACTCCAAGTCCAAGAAATGCTCTCACAAAAAGTTATCAATTTCAACATTATAGGTCATTTTCAAAAGTCAACAAAAAGGGACTTTAAGTCAAAGACCATAACTTGAGATTGGTAAATCAAAATGACATGGGACCAAAGACATTGGTTAGAGGACTTCAAGACCTTTCTAAAATGTCCAAGAACATGATCAAAGCTTATAAATTGAGCAAGATATGCATTGGAGAAGTTGGGAAATTTTTGTGAAATGGCCAAAATCATTTATCCTTGAAACTTCATTTTTGACAAAAGGGCCCCACTTTTTTCACTTGAATCAGCTTGGCCATGCTTCCCACGTGTCCCACATTTTATTTCAAATTTTAAATTTAATTTTTTCATTTTTATTTGATTTTATTGGATTTAATTCATTTTAAATTTTTTAAAATCAAATAAAAATCAAGAAGTTTAATTAAGGGGGATATTTGGTCTTAACTAGCTTTGAATCATCATTATGCAACATCCCAATTTCGTTTCAAGGCCAAATGGAGCAAGAATTCAAAATTGGCTCAAAAGAGGAAAGTTTGTTAATGGAGTTATGTCAAAATCTTGAACATGAAGGCAAGGCATTATGAGGCCATAACTCTTATCAAAACATGTTACATAACACATATGCAAGTGATCACAAACAGAGACAAGACCTAAGCTGCGCTGCAATCTCAGAAGCAAACTTGCATTTTTAGCCAACATTTTCAAAACTGAAAACACTTCTAGAGCTTATTTCAGACCCTCATTCCTATCCAAACACGTTGCTGACCTCTCAAGGAAACTCTTGCAATTAAATTCAGACCTTCACACGCAAAGAACAGGTATAACCAAGTCTGGTTTTCTTTGAAATTTTTGATATTCACATTTCATTATTCATGCTGTATTTGTCATTTTTAATCATGGATTTGGACTAATGTGAATGTTTTGAAGCTGATAGCATGATTTAATTGAGTTTTCAAAGCCTGTACGCGAATTCACCATGGCCATTGCTTAGGGTTTCAGAGCTCTAATTTTAGGGCTTTGCATATCTGGAATAATTGGACCATGAGACCCCTACCATTGAAATCAGAACCTTCCAATGAATGGAATTTAACCATCGCGCCATATTTCTTTTTCACCCTGAGCTATTCGCTATTTTCTGTGGACAGTGCTTTGGGGGGGTTTAAAACCCCCGCTATTTCATTTTATTACAGGCACAATTGGAGACGAAGGCTAGCGTGGCTGATGATCATTGGTTGTTTCATATTTCTGGCGCCTTTTTTTGTTTGTACACCACTTATTCTTGTTTTACATTATATTGTTTATTTTCTATTTCATATTCAAAACGCGCTGATAGCTCACTTGGCAAAGCATCACCTTGGCAAACGCAGGGACCTGGGTTCGAATCCCAGGTCCCCTCAAATTGTTTCTATTATTTTGTTTAACTCTTTCCCATGCAGCTTCCATCCTAATGACCACCCTGAAGCCCAACGCCTCTGCCTGCCACGTGCCTGGAAAGGTCAATCCAAAGGCTATCATGTGAGTGCCATCATATGCACTGGTCAACGCTCCACATACAAGTCTGAAAGGTCAGAAGGGACCTCATTCAAATGGGCTTAATTCCTCAAATCACCTCCAAAATTGGGTCCACCACCCCCTATGGTTTGCATTATTTTGATTTTTATTTTCTATTTGATTTCTCTTATTTCTTTTTAATGCTTAATTATTTCTTTTTATTAAATTAATTTTCATAATACAAAAAAATACAAAAAAGGTCAGAAAGTAAAAAATAAAAATATGTTTTATTTTAATTTAATTCATCAACTTTTTTTGTAAATAAATGTAATAATTAACCTAGTTTTAATTTTAGGTTTTTATTCTAACTTTTTCTAACAAACTAAAAAATGTAGAATTAGGGTTTCTAGCTTTTTATTTGTTTTAATAATTAAAATTTCTTCTTATTATTATTAATAATTAATTGTTTTTTTTTTTGTAAATAAATTGCCATGTAAATAATTAATGTAAATTAGGTCAAACTTAAATCTATTTTTTAATAATTAAAATGTTTAGAATTAGGGTTCCAATTCCATTTAATTTTCTTTAATTCCATAAATACAAAACATCAAAAATAAGTTCTTTTCTTTATTTAATTTAATTAAATTTAATAATTTCAATTCAATTCCTTTAAAGGGTCCAACGCCCTCGCACTCGATTCTAATTTCTTTTCGCATTTATTTTTATTTTATGGACATAATGTATTTGCCCCGAAGCCTTGTAATAGATAATTAGGATATTTACTTTCCGCATTTTATTTATTCAAATCGGGTCTTGGTTTAATTTGGTGATGTAGACCCGCGCCTTTGTAATAGCGTAGGACCTTTATCTTTTCCGCACTTTAAATTCCCGCACCTTTAACTGTTAATAATCACATGAAAGAATGAATGCCCAAAAATAAAATCAAAAACCTAGACCACCAATGCATGACAAGACAAATAATAAACTGAAAATGACACACAATTCACACACCATTCCTAGGGTACGCCTCATTGTTGCGTTGCCCCTCGAAAGGTGGTCATCGAGTATAGGACATCTTAGTAAGTCCTTATGTCCATGAACATGGCATAAGGGTAGCTTCTAAGGTATCCTACTGTTGCTCTGGTGATCACACTGTTGCCTTGCCCCTCGAAACATGGCCTTCGAGTACAGGATGTCTTAGTGAGTCCTTATGTTCCATTGATCTAGTTGCCTCGAAACGGTTGCCTCGAAACAAGTTGCCTCGAAACGGTTGCCTCGAAATAAAAAGATCAATGGCATAAGGGTAGCTTCTAAGGTATCTTACTATTGCCCGATGACCACACTGTCCCTAACCTTCGAATTGACCCAAACACCTCTAACGATGGTGCTACCTATCTCTCAATGGTGGGATGGCACTACCTAAAGGACAATTACATAGCTTAATTCCTTAGGGTAGGTAGATGACTCATAGATACTTGCTTTTTTCAAAAACAAATCAAAATACTTTTCACACCTTACACTTTTCAAAAAGCTTTCAAAACAACTTTTCAAACACTCTTGAGGACTGATACAAGAGTCGATCTGAAACTTTCAAAGAAACTTTTTCAAACCCACTCACCTTGAAAAGCAAACAAACCTTTTGAAAACACAATGAGCAAGTATCTAAGAGCCCATGGATAACCATGGATAGAAAGGGTGCTAACACCTTCCCTTTCTATAAATCTACCTCCCGAACCGAGAACTAATCTCAATAAGGAATTTTTCTGTGCTTTTGTCCTTTCCATATTGGAGAAAATAAAAGACGGTGGCGACTCTTGCTTCCGTGACATTTCGCGAACCAGCTTTAAACAGTCAGTTCCAGATCCACCGATCACACCCGTCCCTCTTCCCGGAGCGAAGTGATGAGGACGACCCCTGCGATCCCTTGTCACAAGCTATCATGGAGGCGCCCATTCCCCCGGGCATGGAGAAGCCTCCAAACCTGAAATAATAAGATGGAGTCGCCGACCCGGTCGATCACATAGACGGGTTCGAAGCTATGCTGCACTACCATAACGTCGGGGGACCAATCAAATGCCGGTTGTTCCCCACGACCCTCAGGAAAGCGGCAATGGATTGGTACAAGGGTCCCGCCCCGGGGTCAATCACTTCGTGGAGAAACTTGAAAAACCAATTCATAAGCTCGTTCACTGCGTCACAACGACATCCAAAGACCGAGGCGGCGCTCGAGGCCATCATCCAGAGGCAGGATGAGACCCTGAGAGAATTCATCAACCGCTTCAACTACGAAGCCATCTAGGTCCCTTGTGCGGACCACATGAAGAGATACCTGCTGGAGAGGGGCCTCCTCCCTGGCACAGAATTTAGGAAAGCGGTGGGCATCGAACCACCCCGAACGTTCGATGCTCTCCTCGAGAAGGCCAGGGCCTACATGGACTACGAGGAAAGGGAAGCGGCTAACAGATCCTGTGACCCCAGGACTCGCGGATCCAGCAGCAACCCGCGCCAAGAAGCCATTCCTCCTCGACGAACCGGGGAGAAAAGAAAAGAAGACAAACCCCGAGACATCCGAGAACAGAGAGGACCCTCGGGGCATTTCACAGAGTACACTCCGCTCACAGCTTCCCGCGAGCGCATCCTGGTGGAGTGTGCCAATACAGATTTCAAAGATGGCGGCATCAAGCGCCCCCGACCAGCTCCTACCAAGCCCGGGGTGGACAGGAGCAAATACTGTCAGTACCATAGGAGCCATGGCCATCTGACTGAAGACTGCGTCCACCTCAAGGACGCCATCGAGACCCTCATAAAAGGGGGGAGGCTCGCCCAGTATCGGCGAAATGACGCTCCTCGTCGCGACGCCCGTAAGACAAGAGAAGCAGAGGAGGATGCCCGACCATCTGACAAGTTGGTCCCCATCTAAACCGCCTTTTCTGTCACCAGACCCGAGGACTTCTACGTCCCCGAACACTTGCAAGAACCGTTGTCGATGCACAGCAAGTGGGAGCACTTTCCCTCTGCCATGGTCATCAACGGTGGAGGGTTCAACGACCTGACCATAAATTCAGTCAAGAGGAAGTTGGATGAATTGGTTGACACGGCACCTCCTCATACGGTGACCTTTGAAAGGGTGAAGGGTAGGTCGGAACCTATCACCTTTTATCTCGAAGAGCTCCCCGGAGGGGCCCCCAACGTGGTCATTCCTCTACTGATAAGAGCGAGAATGGCCAACTTCGACGTACATCGCGTCCTCGTCAATGAAAGGAGTTCCATCGACGTAATGTACAACCAGCAATTTCGAACCCTGCAGCTCGACGACTCGCACCTCTCACCTTATGTGGGATCAGACCTGCAGGGCTTTAACGACTCGAATTATAAACCTTGGGGATATGTCGAGCTCATGGTCACGTTTGGCAAGGATACAACAACGAGGCAGGTCAAAGTGCACTTCCTCGTCATTGACTGCCCTTCACTCTACAACTGCATTCTGGGAAGGCCGACACTGGCAGAACTGACCGCAATACCCTCTACCGTCCACTTGAAGATGAAATTTTACACCAAGAGGGCATGGGTCGCCACCATCCAAGGGGACCTGGCAGCTGCCTGAAGGTGTTTTAACGCGGCATCCAAGGGACGCGATACGATCGACACCGGCACAAGGCCCGTCAAGAGAGGTGCAACGACATGACCAAAGCCTCAAAAGACAGAGCCCGTTAGGGTAGAAGAGCAGAGAGCTCCTCCAGAGGCCGACTCGATAGCCCTAGACACCCGCTTCGACCAGGATGAGCCTCCTAGTGGAGAGCAAGTCCCCCTTCAACCAATTCTGGACGGGGACTTCGAACTTGTCCCTCTTGGCGAGGACGCAAGTAAAGGAGTGAAGATCGGCACCGGCCTCCCCGACTTGGCAAGGAAGCAAATCAAAGCCTACTTGCACGAGAATGCCGACCTATTCGCGTGGAGCGCCACAGAGATGCCCGGACTCGACCCCGAGGTCGCCTGTCACCGCCTCACCATAGACCCAGCCGCTAGGGAAGTAGTACAACGTAGACGTAGGCAGTCTCTGGAGAAAACGAAGGCTGCTGAAAAAGCTGTAAAAGACCTCCTAGAGGCAAATTTTATTTCTGAAATCCGATATTCAACCTGGCTGTCAAATGTTATACTAGTCAAAAAGAATAATGGAAAGTGGCGAATGTGTGTTGATTATACTGATCTCAATCGGGCATGCCCGAAAGATGCATTTCCTTTACCCAACATAGACATGCTGGTCGACAACTCGGTCAGTTATAAAATACTGTCATTTATGGATGCCTATTCAGGCTATAACCAAATCCCAATGGCTGTAAGCGACAAGCATTGCACTGCTTTCATGACCACCTCGAGCAACTATTACTACAACGTAATGCCCTTTGGTCTAAAGAATGCAGGAGCAACATACAACCGTATGATGAACAAATATTCCACAACCAAATCGGGGACATGCTCGAGGTATATATGGAAGACATGATCGTAAAATCCCGAGCAAACACCGACCATGCCGCCCACCTCAAAGAAGTCTTTGCTTAAGCAAGGCGATGCAAGATGAGATTTAACCCCGAGAAATGCACATTCGGGGTAAAGGCGGGAAAATTTCTCGGATTCTACCTGACGAAAGGAGGAATCGAAGCCAACCCCGACAAATGTCGGGCTTTCTCCGACCTCCCCACACCCACATCAAAAAAATCCATACAAGTCATGAACGACATGCTCACCTCGTTATCCCGTTTCGTTGCGAGATCCGCTCAGCACGCCCTCCCTTTCTTCAAGCTCCTTTGCAAAGAAGCAGCCTTCGAATGGACCGAGGAATGTGAGCAGGCGTTGCTCCATCTCAAACAAAGTCTATCCCAACCGCCCGTGTTATCATGACCCATCGATGGGGAACCTTTGTTCTTGTACTTGGCCGTCTCGATCGAAGACATCAGCGCGACTCTCATCCGCGAGACATCCGACGGACAAAAACTCGTCTATTTCACGAGCAAAGCGCTGCAAGGGCCCGAGGTCAGATACCAACAGATAGAAAAAGTAGCTCTAGCCCTCGTCAATGCAGCGAGGAGACTCAGACACTATTTCCTCGCGCACACGATCATAGTACGAACTGACCAGCCAGTGAAACAGCTCTTAGGTCGACCAGACATGGCAGGACGGATGTTGAAGTGGTCCTTGGAACTCTCTGAGTTCGAAATTCAATACGAGAGCAAGAAAGCCCTAAAGGCACAAGCTATGGCCGATTTCGTCGCAGAAATGACCGCTCACAATCCCCCCGCAGGGAAAGAGCACAAGTGAACCATCTTTGTCGACGAAGCGTCCAGCTCATCCGAAAGTGGCGCGGGGATCCTTTTAGAAAACTAGGAAGGTGTTGTGATCGAGAATTCGCTCACCCTCTCCTTCCCGACTTCAAACAACCAAGCGGAGTACGAGGCCCTGCTCGCAGGACTAAGATTAGCCGAGGACCTAGGTGCCCGTGAAGTGCAAATTTTCACAGACTCTCAACTCGTCGCTTCTCAAGTCCAAGGAAGTTATCAGGCTAAAAATAACAGCCTTATCGAATACCTGGACTTAGTCAAAGCGTACATGAAGAAATTCGACCGAGCAGAGATATCGCACGTCCCGCGCGTGCAAAACACAAGGGCCAATATACAGTCGAAACTCGCAAGCACGAGGAAGAAGGGAGGAAACAAATCCGTCATACAAGAATCTTTGTCCCGCCCGAGCATCGAGAAAACCTCGATCGCGCTCGAGGTGAACGCCATCGGAGACAGTTCGTGCTGGATGACCCTGGTGTTCAACTTCCTGACAAAAGGTGAACTCCCTCCAGACCAAACAGAGGCAGCCGCGACCAAATGACGAGCGTGCTTCTACGTGGTGATCGAGGAAAAACTATATCGCAGGGGATTCTTTATCCCTCTCTTGAAGTGCATCGACAAATCCACACACCCCTGAGGTATTACGGGAAATACATGAAGGTATTAACGCCCAACATATGGGCAGCAAGTCCCTAGCAAGGAAAGCTCTATGAGCAGGGTATTACTGGCCGACAATGCAACAGGATGCCAAAGACCACGTCAAGAGATGCGACAAGTGCCAGAAGCACGACGACGTGCATCTCTATCTCCCACACGAACCGAGTATACTGACATCCCCGTGGCCATTTTCCTGGTAGGGGATGGATATCCTCGGACCATTCATACAAGGAACGTACCAAAACAAGTTCCTCATTGTGGTCGTGGATTACTTTACGAAATGGATAGAGGCCGAGGCCCTTGCAAAAATCACCTCCCATAACATCCTCCACTTCTACAAGCGAAACATCCTCGCCCGATTTGGAATCCCGTAGACATTGGTCACAGATAACGGTACCCAATTCACTGACCAAAGCTTCCGAAGCTTCGTCGCCAAACTCGATACCAAACAACATTTCACATCAGTCGAGCATCCCTAAACCAACGGGCAAGCCGAGGCCGCCAACAGGGTTATCCTGCACCACACCCCATTCGACAACAGGCGAAACCTCGTTTCGACTAACATATGGCACCGAGGCCGTCATCCCCGTGGAAATCAGAGAACCCTCCAGGCGGACAGAGATGCCTCTTGACAAACAAATGAACGACGAGGCCCTGAGGGATGAGCTCGACCTGGTCGAGGAAATCCGATCGGGGGCAGCCCTGCGTGAGGCCACTTTGAAACAACGAGTAGCCCTGTGTCATGACGACAAGGTCATCAGACGCGAATTCCAGGTCAGTAGCCTAGTCTTGCAGAGAAACCAGAAGGATTCCCGCGAAGGAAAATTGGCCGCAAACTGGGAAGGACCTTACCGCGTCCATGGCGCCACAGGCACCTGAGCATATTACCTCGAGCAGTTAGCGGAGAACCACTACCACGACCCTGGAATGCTGCAAAGCTGAAACAGTACTACAGCTAAAGCCCTCAACCACTGTGGACTTTGGCCGTCGAACATTCACCCTTAACCAACAAGGAGAAAGTATCGACCACGTAGGCGGGTCAAGGTACGAGCCCGACCTACCGACCATCGAGGGCACACCGTCACTCACCCAATGAGTCGAACGCTAATGCCCAACAGGGACACCTCGATCGATCTCCACTGTCAAAGTACCCACATGGCAGAACACCCAGCTCGCGATGGGCAGTTCACGCCATGAGCGTCGGACCCGATCTAGGTAATACGCCCGACATGCGGACTCCACTCTGCACAAGTTAACACATTTAGAAACGTGTCGAACCATCACAAGGGTCGAAAGGGTATCTCCACTCGAACACAAATCTTATCGAATATTCGTTACAAAAATAAAAATTGATCATATACCTAGATACTAGTAGGTAATTGCAAACAAAAGCATCTTCTGAAAAAGCAATCATAAAACGGATTAATGATGTACCGACCACGAAGGTCGGCGATGCTCAAAATTACAATCCAGGGCACGAAGGCCCAAAGAAATTAAGAAAGACACAGGCACGCAAGCTCCAAAAACTAACACAAGCACGCAGGCCCCAAAAAACAAACCAATATACGGGCACGCAGACCCAAACAATAACAAAGAATCAATCATTCCCCGGAGAGTTGACGACCACATCAGGAAAATCGGGAAGAGGCACTACCTGATCGTCGATAATCTGGGAGAGAACTCCAACCCCTTCAGTGTTCAAGCCCGGATTCAGCATGGACAACTGACTCACCGCAGTCTCGAACCCGTCGTCTAGAGCGCAAACACAATCTGACTCGAGGAGGTGGATGGGAGCAAAAAATCCGAACGCATGCGCAAAGCGGCTATCTCCTCTGGCTCGTCATCGGCAGGAAGCATAGCAGCTTTCAACTCTTCAATCTCCCTCGACAACCGTTGGTTATCGCTCTCCAGTCGTTCCCTTTCGAGTTGGAGGCAATCCCTCTCCTCAAGGGCCTTGTCGGCCTTCTCCTTCTCCCTCGATAGCAAGTTAGCCTGTTCACGGAACATCTCCTCGGACCGTTCGAGGGATTCCTTCAACTTGCGAGACTTGACCGCAAGAGCCGCCTTCTCCAATTCCAGCTCCCTGACCCGGTCCGTAGAATCTGATCCTTCCCCTGCAAAGACCACAGCCATCTCGGCCATTTTCACCACTCCGACCATGCTAGCAGCGAGATGTTTCCTTCGACCTTCCTTTTCGAGCCGCTTAATGATGTCGACTTCGTTGTCGGACACGGTCAGGGGAAACCCCTCAAATAAGTCCTTCTCCACAAAGCAGGGCGGTAAGCCAAAAGCCCGGGCAGAAACTGGCTCATCAGTCGCTTCTACTCCACCCTCTGGCCGGCTCCTCTTCTTGATGACCAGCTGTTGTACCCAAAAATTCCCCCCCCCCATATTTCTCAAGATATTGCAATAATAGTCTCCAAGTGGCTCAAGATTGCTCAAGAATTGGATAGTCAAATCATCTCCTAAGGCAGTCAATCTCAAATTAGGGTTTTGTGTTGCATCAAGGTCCTTGCATACAAATGACCTAAAGTTCTCCCCAATGTCCTAATATGTTCTCAAGTTCATCCATGTCAAATTTCAAGCCTTGCAGAGGAAGTTTGGTCAGTCAATTGCTCAAGAGGTCCAAAAATCGACTGTGCTAGGGAAAAAGTCAATTGTGACCCAAATACAGTCAAACCTCAAGATATTTTGTCAAAATTATCATTTTGAAGGATAATTCATAATTTGATCAAGGGTTGATCATGATTCATCAAGGATTGCTCAAGATTCATCAAGATTCAAAAGTTGTTAAATTAGGATTTTGTAGGAAAAGTCAACTCAAATTTGACCAAGCATAAATTTCTCATACTTTATGATAAATTACCCATATGAAGCTCATTTTGAAGAGGATGCAATTCCCTACAATCCATCTTCACACCCCAAGATCAAGAAATGCACTCATAAAAAGTTACAAATTTGGACATTATAGGTCATTTTTGAAAGTCAACAAAAACACCTTTTTTTTCCAAAGCTTGTAACTTGAGCATGGAATATAAAAATGCGATGAGACTAAAAGGGTTGGTTATAGGACATCTCAAGGTTTCTAAAATGTCCAAGAACACCTCCAAAAGTTCAAAATTGAAGAAGTTATGCATTGTTGAAGTTGGACATTTTTCTAAAATTGCCAAAAGTCAACCATCCCCAAAACTTCAAATTTTGTCAAATGGGCTCACTTTTTTCCACTTGATTTGATCTTGTCACACACCACACGTGTCCTATCTTCAGTCTCATGTCCATTTATTAATTTTTCTATTTTATTTTATTTTTATTAAATTAATTCATTTTAAATCAATTTAAATCCAAATAAAATCTAAACATTGATAACTTGATATCTTTTTGATTGATACAGGTTTTAATTATCATCATGTACACAATCAAACTCGTATCAAGCCATATCATGCACAAAATATTGGATTTGGATTGAAATTGGAAGCTTTTTAATGGAGGATCATATCATATCTCCAAGCATTGATTGACAAGGATTCAAAGCCCAAAACCTGACCTAATTCATTCCATTATACTTATACAAGCTAAAGGCACGAAAAGGAGAACAAGGAGGCTGCCTAAACATCAAAAGCAAACTTGGAAATTTGTCAAAAAAGTGTGGAATCGAAATCACCCTTAGAGGCCAATTCAGAGCAAAACCTCAACATTACTCTCTTGCTGAACATCCCCTGAGTCTAAAGCAATCAAAATCAGGCCATTACATCGTCCCAATCGCGCTGCAAGTATCCCTGGAAACTGACCTGCATCTGAAATCGAAACCTCTCATTCTTGCATTTTTTTAACAAACCATGGACATATTCTTGATCTTTGTATGATTTCCAAACTGTTTGCAATATTTGATTGTGTTTTTGTAGCCTGTAATGCCATACCTGAAACAAGGGTTTTTGGTTCTTGTTTTTAGGCATTTGAGTTTCAGGCAAAATTGAGGCAAATAATGGACATGGATGAAATCGGGAAGGAGAGACGAACAGGACCATGGCTTTAGATTGAATTTTCATGGCCTGTATTTGGTTTTAGTTTCAACCTACGCTTTTTGCTGCGGATACGAATCCGTAGGTAATCCCTATAAAAATCCAAGGACAGGGACGAAGACGTGTCCCCATCCCATACGCTCATTCAAATATTTCGCGCTTGTTTTTTTTATTTCAGGCATAATAAATGTTTGTCCATATAATATTTGATACCTAATCCACTAACAATATAAGCGCATTGGCTCAGTGGCTAAGGCAGGCGTTCAAGTACCAACGGGACCTGGGTTCGAATCCTAGGTCCCCAACATATTTCTTGTATTTTTATTATAGATGATCCAATGCAAAGCCAATGGCGTGGTCCATCATACTCCTTCAGATCCCAAGCGCCAGATGGCCTCCAGGCCAAATCTAATGGCCCAAAAGTGATATCCACCATACACCCAGGGTCAACGTGTCACATGGAATTGCAAAAGTCAATACAGGCATGCACCTGTTGGGTCAAAGAATTGCCAATCTCACTCCCTTTCCAGGCTCAACACCCCCTTGAGTATTTCTTTCTTATTTTTTATCTTATTTTATTTATTTGTTTTACTAATTATTTTTATTGTTTAATTGACCAATTAAATTATTTTCCTCATAAAATCAAAAACACAAAAATATATTTTATTTATTAAAATTAAATTCATGACTTTATTTTTGTAAATAAATTAATTTAATCAATTTAGCTTTAATTAGGTTTAACTTTTAATATTTTTGCAATATTTAAAATCAATTTAGATAATTAGGTTTTATTAACATTAATCCAATTTATTTTATTTCTTCAAATACTCAAAAAATCCAAAAAAAATATCTTTTTTAAATTAATTAATTTATTTATTCAATTAACTTAGATCTAATTTCTCTTTAATTCAAAAAATAACAAAAAAATCATTTTCTTTCAAAAGGGTCAAAACCCTAAAAAATGCATTCGATTTAATTTTTTCGCGCGCGATCCATTTATGATATTGATGTAATTGTTTCCCGGAATGTAATAGCTTTTAATTAGGACTTTATTTTATCACTTTATTTTATTTTCCGCATTTTTAATTAAAGGGTTGTTTTTGGCGATGTAAATACCCAACGCCTTGTAATAGTTTAGATTTAATTTCCGCAACCTATAAACTGTTAGATGTTTGGTAATAGGGGAATGCATGACAAGATCGAATGTATGAACTTAAAATCAACATAGCTCACCCATGACATGTACAAAGATAAAATTAACCGAAATAAAACACTCGCACATGCGCACTCTTAGGGTACACCTCACTTGGTTGCCTTCGAACGTGGTCATTGAGTATAGGAAATTTTAGAGGTCGTCCTCTTGTCCAAAGATCATAGTTGCCTCGAAACGGTTGCCTCAGAAAAATAATCTAAGACATTAGGGTTACCGCTAAGGCGTCCTAACATTGCTTTAGTGACCACATGTCCCTTAATCAAATTGATCCTTAAAACTCCAACGACGGTGCTACCTACTCATCAATAGTGGGATAGCATTGTCCAAAGGACATTAGCACAAATTAATTCCTTTTTCAAGTAGGTAGATGGTTCTTAAGTACTTGCTCTTTCTAAAACAAAACAAAACTTTTCGCACTTACACCTTTCAAACAAAAAACTCTTTTCAAACCCACAAACACAAAGAAAAGCAAATTTTTGAAAACACTTTAAGCAAGTACCTAAGAGCCCGTGGATAACCACGGATAAAAAGGGTGCTAACACCTTCCCTTTCTATAATCTACACCCGGACCCGAGAAACATCTCGAAAAAGGAATTTTTCTGTGCTTTTTTCCTTTCCTTGTTGAATAAAATAAAAGACGGTGGCGACTCTTGCTCACCGCGACATTTTGCAAAAACAAACGCAAAATGCAAACCAGCATTCCAAAAAACAGTCAGTTCTCTCCCACCGTATCACAGAACTGGCGACTCTGCTGGGGAATATTAAGTGGGGTGTACCTTAGGATTAGATCACTGTTGTTTTCAATTGTATGCTTTGTATGCTTTATATTTGTGGGCTTGTATTGGAGTTTCTATAGATCCTAACCCAGAATACCCTTTAGGTAAGTAGCAATAAAGTGTGAGGGAACTGTATGGCATAGACCGATACGATTGAAGCAGTAGCTACGTTGGTGCGACACTTTAGTCTGTACTGATATCCCTTGTGTTGGAACGAGGAGAATATGGATCTTCTAAGGGGTCATTAAGCACCAACTGACCTTAGAACCTTTAAATTGACCAACTTGGCCATAAAACAGTAGCAGTATGCTACACTCATTGAGACTAAACTCTCGCGATGATTCCGTCCGCAAGAAAAGGTTTCTAAACTGGAATTATGACCGATTGAGGGTAGTTAGTGATATTGAGATCCTATAGAACCCAGTTACTATTTTTAGGACAGGTTTAAACCAACTGAACTGAAAGAGGGTAGTACCTAAGCTCCTTGCCAGCCTGAAATCTAAGGGCTCTCTGTGTGACTTGTGCGCCTTTACCATGTTTGATATTTGTGGATACTTGTGGTGTGCTTACTATCATGACATCATGGCATCATAACATTGCATACATCTTGCATTTGACTAACCTATCTCAAACACAAGAGGGATTCATCTTTGTTCTGTTTTGTAGGTCATCATGATGGCCATGCGTAAGAATACCATCCGGATAAACTTTGTCCAGGTTCCCACCTTGCTTAAAGAGTTGGTTGCCAAGATGCCTGACACAACTTCCTTCATCAGGAGGCATGGTTATCTTCTCAGTTTGGTCACCTCCAAATTGGATGAGCAGATGATGAGTGTCCTAGTCCAGTTCTATGATCCGCTATACCATTGCTTTACTTTTCAAGACTATCATCTAGTTCCTACCCTAGAAGAGTTCTCTGAGCTGCTCGGTATCTCTGTTCTGGAGCAGACCCCGTTTACCGGTTGGGAGAAAATTCTGAGACCCGAAGAGATTGCTGCAGCCCTTCATTTGACCAAAGAAGAGGTAATGGCTAATTGGGAGACTAGAAGTGGAGCAAAGGGTTTTCTGACTAAATTCTTGGTTGGTAAGGCTAATTACTTCTGGGATAGTCTGGACTTCAGGGCATTCGAGGATATTCTGGCTCTTCTAATATATGGCTTGGTATTGTTTCCGAACTCTGACTCGTTTGTGGATGTGAATGCGGTAAAGATCTTCATCTCTCGGAATCCGGTACCCACTCTCTTGGGTGACATTCTTCATCAACTCTATGCTCGTACTGCCCGAAATCGGGGAACTTTGATGTGATATGCTCCATTATTGTCGAGGTGGTTTATTTCGCACCTCCCCAAGTCAGTGCTGAAGAAAAAAGAAGGCATGGGCTGGGCTTATAGGGTTATGTCTCTCTCTCATAATGACATTATCTGGACTCTTAAAGGTATGGACGAGGTGACTATCATTGATCGTTGTGGGGAGTATCCCAATGTTCCCCTGATAGGAACCCATGGAGGAATTTCTTACAACCCATGCTTAGCCTTACGTCAATTTGGAAGAGCCCAAAGAGAAGGACCTCATGAGCTATTAATGCCTAGTATCATCTTTGATTTTCAAGTGGATAGCGACGAGCAACGTCGGAGATTCATAAGGGCTTGGGATAGAGTTCACCAATCTGATCCACATGAGCTGGGCCCAAGGACTTCACTTCTGATGGAGCCATATCTCAGATGGGTCTGTATCCGTGCCCAAAAGCTGGGTATGCCGTATGAAGCCGTCCGGCCTGTCACTCTTGAAGTTGCTAATGAAGAAGGGGTTCTTCCAACCATCCTCCATCCTTATATGCCCACTGACATTGGGGCACTAAAAAGATCTTGGATGCAGCTGAGGGAAGAACGGGATTCTTACCGAGAAAAGTTCAACGAGCAAGAGCAGAAGATCCAGAAGCTGACTAGGCAATTGGAGAACGAGCGGATCCTGAATGACTATGTCCGCACCGACAAGAAAAGACCATGGGAGCACTGATTGACCTTTGATTGTTTCTTTTCCAGTTTTCATTTACTTTTCAGTATTTCCATTCTTGTAACGCCCTAAGGGCATCAGTTGAACAATTTGAATTCCAAAGTTTATCTAATAAAGTGTGTTTCATTTCTTGTTTACAAATTTGAATCTCCCGGTTGTCTTTGAAATCATGTCATACGCATTTCATCCCATGCACTCCATAACAGGTACCCGTTACAGGTCTCTTATCTTCTTCGCTGTTTATTTCAGCACTCATCATGTCTGCTGAACCTTCAACTGAGCAAGCCATCAAGGCCCTCCAGGCCCATAATTCCCAATTCCAAGAGTTGTTCATGAATCTAGCTAAGGGTCAGCAAGACCTGAAGACCTTGATTCTGAAAGAGAAGAAGAAGAAGAGGACAACCCTGTTCAACACAGGTCACATGTTTGGAAACAGGCTACATAATGAAGTTGAGTTGACCACCTCATATGGAGGGAAAGATAGTCAGGAAGAAAGGAGGGCTCATAGCCCTGTGGTCTCCGACAACGAGACGGACTTTGATGAAGAACAGTATCCTCCTGCTGAGGATAGATACAAGCAACTGGAAGACCGATTGAGTGCTATGGAAGTTCAGAAAGTTCCTTGTCTGGACTTTGGTGATCTAGGTCTATCATCTGGGGTAGTGATTCCCCACAAATTCAAGGCACCAGCCTTTTCTAAGTATGACGAAGTTTCTTGTCCGAAGTTGCACCTCTGGTCATATGTAAGGAAGACTCAGCCGTACACCGCTGATAAGAATCTATGGATCCATTTCTTTCAAGACAGTCTCTCAGGGACTCAGCTTGAGTGGTTCTACCAGTTGGACAGAGCCAGTATTCGCAGTTGGGAAGATTTGGCTACTGCTTTCTACAGGCAGTACCAGTACAACTCCGACCTCGCTCCCACGTGTACCCAACTCCAGGATATGTCAATGGGAACGGGTGAAGGTTTCAAAGATTATGCTCAGAAGTGGAGGGACCTCGCCGGTAGAGTGCAACCACCCTTGGCTGATCGGGAGCTAGTTGATATGTTTCTGGGGACCCTGTCTGGTCCATTTTTCAACCATCTGATTGGAAGCTCTTCATCTGCGTTTACAGAGCTTATTTTAATCGGTGAGAGGATTGAGGCTGGTATTAAGGATGGAAAGATACAGAAGGGTGCCTCATCAAGCACTGAGAAGAAGCCGTTTAAGAAAGAATTCAGTGCTGTCTACAGTTCGAGAAGACATAATAGACCTGAACACCGCCAAACTGTTAATGCGGTTGTTATTTCAAAACCTGTTGGTGCTCCTCAGCACAACAATCAACAAAAGGACGAGAGACCTCGAAGGCAATTCACCCGTCTCAGCATGACCTTATCTCAGATTCTGCCACAGTTGCTGAAAACCAATCTGGTGATTCCAAAGGAAGCCCCAAAGAATCCAAATACAACATCACCAAGGTATAACCCCAATGGGAACGGGTGAAGGTTTCAAAGATTATGCTCAGAAGTGGAGGGACCTCGCCGGTAGAGTGCAACCACCCTTGGCTGATCGGGAGCTAGTTGATATGTTTCTGGGAACCCTGTCTGGTCTATTTTTCAACCATCTGATTGGAAGCTCTTCATCTGGGTTTACATAGCTTATTTTAACCGGTGAGAGGATTGAGGCCGGTATTAAGGATGGAAATATACAGAAGGGTGCCTCATCAAGCACCGAGAAGAAGCCGTTTAAGAAAGAATTCAGTGCTGTCTACAGTTCGAGAAGACAGAATAGACCTGAACACCGCCAAGCTGTTAATGCGGTTGTTATTTCAAAACCTGTTGGTGCTCCTCAGCACAACAATCAACAAAAGGACGAGAGACCTCGAAGGTAATTCACCCGTCTCAGCATGACCTTATCTCAGATTCTGCCACAGTTGCTGAAAACCAATCTGGTGATTCCAAAGGAAGCCCCAAAGAATCCAAATATAACATCACCAAGGTATAACCCTAATGCCCGCTGTGCTTATCACTCTAATAGCCCGGGGCATAATACAGATTATTGTTGGACTTTGAAGAATAAGATACAAGACTTAATTTATGCGAAGGATATTGAGTTCGAGGTGCCCGAAAGGCCTAATGTTGTGATTGCTCCTATGCCCAAGCATGGAGTAAATGCTATAGATGAAGACTCGTTTGTGGTTTCTGTGAATGATATTGCTACCCCTTTGATGACTGTGAAGAAGAACCTTTTGCTAGCCGGTTTATTTTCGGGATGTGACGAAGGTTGCCGAATGTGTTCTGTTCTACCTACCGGTTGTCCGCTTTTGAAGTCAGGTGTCCAACGCCTGATGGACAGTAAAGAAATTCTGTTTGAGAAGACTATTGTTCCCGTAGTCCATAATGAAGAAGTTGCCATCATTACCATTTTCGACAATTCTTCCAAGGCTCCCTCGAGGAAGCCTGTTAGAATTACATCTGTTCCAAGAATCGCACCTATGATCATCACTGTTCCGGGGCCCATCCCATATACCTCTGATAAAGCTGTCCCTTGGCACTATGAGGCTGATGTTTATTTTCATGGAGTTAAACAAGAGTTGGATGCTGATACTGACGTCAGCAATATTGTTGGACCTACTAAAGTCACCCACAGCGGGAGACTTTTCTCACCTGACATCTCTCCACCAACTATCCGAAGACCTGTTGTTATTACACCTGCTAGTGTACCTGCTACCATTCCTGTTCAAGTTCCTACTCTTACCCCTGTCGCCGAGTCATCTGACACTCGGGGAAAAGGGATCACCACTGATGTGCCTGCCCAGACGGAGGCACCAAAGACAATTACTGTTGAAGCTTCTAAACAAGAGATGGAAGAAATTCTGAAAATCATCATAAAGAGTGACTACAATGTAGTTGAACAGCTGGGGCAAACCCCGTCCAAGATTTCTATGTTGTCACTGTTGCTATGCTCAAAGGCCCATGCCAAGGCTCTGATTACCTTCTTGAAGACTGCTCACGTACCACAAGAGACATCAGCTGACCAGTTTACAGATTTCATGGCCAATCTGACTGCTGATAATGGGTTGGGTTTCTCTGACACCGACTTAACTGCTAAAGGGAAGAATCACAATGATGCCCTCCATGTCTCCATTGAATGCAGGGGCACTACTCTTGAACATGTATTGGTGGATACTGGTTCCTCGTTGAACGTCTTGCCTAAGAAAGCTCTAGACCGGTTGGATTGTGAAGGGTTGGAGCTGAAACCAAGCAACATTGTCGTCAGGGCCTTTGATGGGTCTAAAAGAATGGTGCATGGAGAGGTTGATATCCCGATCAAGGTTGGTTCCTAGGTCTTCAACTCTATGTTCTATATGATGGAGATTCGGCCATATTACTCTTATTTGCTGGGTCGTCCATGGATCCACAAAGTTGGGGCCGTAACCTCAACGCTCCACCAGAAGCTGAAGTACCCGGTCAAAGGGAAGATTGTGACAGTACAAGGGGAGGAGGAGTACATGGTTAGCCACCTCAACTCTTTCCGATATGTACAGATGGATGGGGAGTTCATTGAGACCCCATTTCAGCATTTTGAAGAGGTTCCCCAGACACTCGCGTCAGCTGAGACTGTTGTTGAAGATTCTCCTATGAAAATGGCTTCCTTTAGGGATGCTCGGGCTGTTGTTGAGAAAGGTGGGTGTGCAAATTAGGGTCGACTCCCTGATTTTACACAGAAGACTAACAAGTTTGATTTGGGTTTCACTGCAGAAGCTCAAAGGGCTGTTCGGAATGCACGAATCGGAAGACCTCCCGTGTTCATCAGCAACTCGGGGGTGAATGCCATTGAAGACGATGTGGAAGAGTCTGAGTTCGACAGCTGGATCTATCCTACGACCGACGGTGGACAATGCAACTGGACAGCAAAGGACTTCATCCCTATTACTTTTGTTACCCAGTAATGAAACTTTTTGTTTTGAATTTGTAACAGACAATGTTTTAAACTTTATGGCCAGGTGTCTTACCCGGGACACCGTGGCTTCATTTGTGAGGGCTTTATGTGTGTCATTTTCATATATCATTAATAAAAGCATTGGACGTTTCTTGTATTTCAAATTTTGTGCTCCTTGTTTTTATTTATTATATATTACAAAACAACTGTTTTACACACACTCACGTATCATGATCTACATCCACTCTGGATCTCATTGGTAACGACTCTGCTACTGCCAGTTATGACTTCGAAAGTCCAATCAACTTAGCCGAAGACGAAGGTGAAGATGATTGTGAAGTGTCTGTTGAGTTTGTTAGACTATTGTTTCAAGAAGAGAGGGCCACACTACCTCCAAGCCATCAATTCTGATGCCTCCAATTGCAGGAAGACTGTTGATATTATACTTAAAAGTGATGGATAATACAAAGAGGCGTGCTGGGGCAGCATGACGAGTATGGCCGAAAAGAGCATGCTATTTACTGCTTTAGCAAAAAGTTCACCGACTGTGAGATCCAATACTCTTTGCTCGAGAGAACTTGCTGCGCTTTGGCACGGGATGCTCGCCGGCTAAGACAGTATATGCTCGCCCACACTACCTTGTTGATATCAAAGATGCGAACATGTTGACGACACCTTGGCCTTTTGCAATGTGGGGCATTGATATGATTGGCGAGATTAGACCTACAACGTCCAACGGGCATCGTTTCATCCTAGTAGCTATTGATTACTTTACAAAATGGGTTGAAGCAGCTTCCTTTGCTACTGTAACCAAGAACGTCATAGCACGGTTCATTCGGCACAATCTGATCTGTCGATATGGTGTACCAGAGAGGATCATTACGGACAATAGTACCAATCTCAACAATAAGATAATCACTGAGCTCTGTGAGCAATTCAAGATACAGCATCATAACTCTTCTCCCTATCGGCCGAAGATGAATGGGGCTTTCGAAGCGGCTAATAAGAACATTAAGAAGATTGTGCAGAAGATGATAGTGACATACAAAGACTGGCACGAGATGTTTCCATTTGCTCTTCATGGGTACCGCACCTCAGCTCGGACGCCAACAGGGGCAACACCCTATTCCTTGGTATATGGTATGGAGGCAGTCTTGCCCATTGAAGTTCAGATACCCTCTCTTCGGATCATGAAGGATGTAGGTTTGAGTGAAGATGAATGGATTCAGACCCGACTTGATCAACTAAACCTAATCGATGAAAAGAGACTTACTGCTATTTGTCATGGTCAGACGTACCAAAAACGGATGATCAAGGCATTTAACAAGAAAGTCAGACGACAAGAATATCAAGTTGGAGACCTGGTTATCAAGTGCATCATCCTACCTCAAGGTGATCCCAGGGGCAAATGGACCCCTACTTACGAAGGGCCATTTGTGGTTAAGAACATTTTCTCAGGCAGAGCTATGATTCTAACCACCATGGATGGTGACGACCTTCCTCACCCTGTCAATGCGGACATAGTGAAAAGATACTACGCATAATCAAAGACCCGCTAGGTTGACTGGCCTAGGAAAAAATAAGGGCTTCCCGGCGAACCAAAAGGGTTCGGGCAAAAATAAGGGATGAAAATGAAAAAATTTGTACACCCGGCAAGTCGAAAACCTGAAAAGGCGGCTTGGGCAAAAAAGGGTATCCCGGTGGACTGGAAACCCGAAAGGGCGGTCCAGGAAAAAATTAGGGATCAAAGCGTAACACTATGTCTCATTGGATCACCTTGCATCCAGACTTCAGTATCGACTATCAAGCTCGGACGACACTAATCAATCTGATTCATCTTCAACCAGTAGCAAAGTGATGAGATGCTTGAGGATATAAAGACAATAGCATAGTTAGAACCCAGTGGGATTATTCACATAGCTATTTTGTCTTCTTTTCACAAATTGTGTAAATTCTATTATCCGGTGGTGTTCTCTTACTAGGACGTCAGCCTCTTGTACAAAAACGCCTATTTACAGGCCAAACTTCAAATCAATACAATTCATTTTCAAAGAAATTTCAAACTGTTTTTCCTTTATCTATTTTGTCTTGCAAAGAACGTCCAATGTTCATTTTTGATATATGCATTTGACATTAATTGCTGCTCATAAATATTTACATGCGAACAAAAGATGAATTACTGGTAATATCAGAAACATGGGCAATAAGAATTGTCCGAACTGTATAGTTGCTTTGGCCACCAGGTACCGAGGTAGATTCAGCTGAAGAATATGGCTAAGATACCTTCATTCCCCGTAGAGTAAGACAATAATGGTAGCTTTTCCCAGCTGAGACTTGCAACTATGAACGAATCAACAATACTGTCCTCAAGCAGAGTTAGTCTACCATCAGCACTAAAAGGGTCTTAATATTCCCCAACAGAGTATAAGAATATTCCCCAGTAAGTATAAGAGTATCCCCGACAGTCTTAATATTCCTCAACGAAGTATAAGAATGTTCCCCGGCAGAATACAAGATACCCCCAGTGGAGTCAATATTTCCCCAGCACGGTCTGAAAAAAGTTTCCCCAACGGAATTGAATCAACATCCCCAGTAGACTCTGGAAGTTTATCCCCAGCGGAGTACAAAAATAAATCTCCCCAGTCGAGTTCAAAGGACCATTCCCAGCAGAACTCAGAGGGTTATCCCCCACAAATTGCAACTGAAAGATCATCCCCATCAGAGTCCTTTCCTTTCACAAGAAGGAATTCAATCCTCAACAGATTCAATATCACCAGCAACGGTAATCCATCCCCAGCGGAGTTTATCAGCGGAATCCCCAGTGGAGTTTATCAGCGGAATCCCCAACGAAGTTTATCGTTAAAATCCTCAGCAGAGCATCTCTTCCCCACAGAGTAATCTCCTCATCAGTTTATTCCCCAATGGAGTTCTCTTCTCCTGCAGGTTTATTCCCGCAATCACCTTTGTTCACCATCCCTAGCGGAAGCGAAAAATTCAACTCTTATTTTCCAACAGCTATCCGAGATTTATTTTCCCCAGCTAAAACATCACATTTCCATACATCGTGATACATGCATATACGCATCATATAATACAATCTCATTTATGTTGAGAACATCATTGCTTGATCCATATCATGCATTGCATATGACTGACCTTTGCCTTTCAGGAAAGATCCAGTTAAGTTCTCAACTATGTGGAAAACCCCCTTTGGTCCAGTTAAATCGATTCCTAAAGATTTTTCTGAGGCCAATCCAGTCAAAGGAGACAAAACCAGTTAAATCGATTCCTAAAGATTTTTCTGAGGCCAATCCAGTCAACGGAGACAAAACCAGTTAAATCGATTTCTAAAGATTTTTCTGAGGCCAATCCAGTCAAAAGAGACAAGACCAGTTAAATCGATTCCTAAAGATTTTTCTGAGGCCAATTCAGTCAAAAGAGACAAAACTAGTTAAATCGATTCCTAAAGATTTTTCTGAGACCAATCCAGTCAAAGGAGACAAAACCAGTTAAATCGATTCCTAAAGATATTTCTGAGACCAATCCAGTCAAAGGAGACAAGACCAGTTAAATCGGTTCCTAAAGATTTTTCTGAGGCCAATCCAGTCAAAGGAGACAAAACCAGTTAAATCGATTCCTAAAGATTTTCTGAGGCCAATCCAGTCAAAGGAGACAAAACCAGTTAAATCGATTCCTAAAGATTTTTCTGAGGCCAATCCAGTCAAAGGAGACAAAACCAGTTAAATCGATTTCTAAAGATTTTTCTGAGGCCAATTCAGTCAAAAGAGACAAAACCAGTTAAATCGATTCCTAAAGATTTTTCTGATGCCAATTCAGTCAAAAGAGACAAGACCAGTTAAATCGATTCCTAAAGATTTTTCTGATGCCCATTCAGTCAAAAGAGACAAAACCAGTTAAATCGATTCCTAAAGATTTTTCTGATGTCAATTCAGTCAAAAGAGACAAGACCAGTTAAATCGATTCCTAAAGATTTTTCTGATACTGATCTAGTCAAAGAAGACAAGACCTCCTCTGGTCCAGTTAAATCGATTCCTAAAGTTTTTCTGATGCCATTCCAGTTGAAGTTCAGACCACCTACCAACAATCTCCAAATGGAATCTGTAAGCCCATTCCCGACATCACAATGCTGGCACCACTTCATGCGAGTGCAAATTTCTGGGCACTATAGTGTTCAATCATCTTCCACCTTCGGATCACGAAAGGCCCGAAAGCAAATATATATCCTCAGGTTTAAGAAAATTGAACAGGGGCAACTGTTGTACCCAAAAATTCCCCCCCTCCCATATTTCTCAAGATATTGCAAGAATAGTCTCCAAGTGGCTCAAGATTGCTAAAGAATTGGATAGTCAAATCATCTCCTAAGGCAGTCAATCTCAAATTAGGGTTTTGTGTTGCATCAAGGTCCTTGCATCCAAATGACCTCAAGTGCTCCCCAATGTCCTAATATGTTCTCAAATTCATCCATGTCAAATTTCAAGCCTTGCAGAGGAAGTTTGGTCAGTCAATTGCTCAAGAGGTCCAAAAATCGACTGTGCTAGGGCAAAAGTCAACTGTGACCCAAATACAATCAAACCTCAAGATTTTTTGTCAACATTCTCATTTTTAAGGATAATTCATCATTTGATCAAGGGTTGATCATGATTCATCAAGGATTGCTCAATATTCATCAAGATTTAAAATTTGCTAAATTAGGGTTTTGTAGGAAAAGTCAACTCAACTTTGACCAAGCATAAATTTCTCATACTTTATTAGAAATGACCCATCAAAATATAATTTTTAATAGGATGCAATTCCCTACAATCCATATTCACACCCCAAGATCAATAAATGCACTCATAAAAAGTTACAAATTTGGACATTATAGGTCATTTTTGAAAGTCAACAAAAACACCTTTTTTTCCAAAGCTTGTAACTTGAGCATGGAATATGAAAATGTTATGAGACAAAAAGGGTTTGTTAGAGTACATCTCAAGGTTTCTAAAAAGTCTAAGAACACCTCCAAAAGTTCAAAATTGAAGAAGTTATGCATTATTGAAGTTGGGCATTTTTCCAAAATTGCCAAAAGCCAACCATCCCTAAAACCTCAAATTTTGTCAAATGGGCCCACTTTTTTCCACTTGATTTGATCTTGTCACACACCACACGTGTCCTATATTCAGTATCATGTCCATTTATTAATTTTTCTATTTTATTTGATTTTTATTGAATTAATTCATTTTAAATCAATTTAAATCCAAATAAAATCTAAACATTGATAACTTGATATCTTTTTGATTGATACAGGTTTCAGTTATCATCATGTACACAATCAAACTCGTATCAAGCCATATCATGCACAAAATATTGGATTTGGATTGAAATTGGAAGCTTTTTAATAGAGGATCATATCATATCTCCAAGCATTGATTGGCAAGGATTCAAAGCCCAAAACCTGACCTAATTCATTCTATTATACTTATACAAGCTAAAGGCACGAAAAGGAGAACAAGGAGGCTGCCTAAACATCAAAAGCAAACTTGGAAATTTGTCAAAAGAGTATGGAATCGAAATCACCCTTAGAGGCTGATTCAGAGCAAAACCTCAACATTACTCTCTTGCTGAACATCCCCTGAGTCTAAAGCAATCAAAATCAGGCCATTACATCGTCCCAATCGCGCTGTAAGTATCCATGGAAACCGCCCTGCATCTGAAATCGAAACCTCTCATTCTTGCATTTTTTTGACAAACCATGGACATATTCTTGATCTTTGTATGATTTCCAAACTGTTTGCAATATTTGATTGTGTTTTTGTAGCCTGTAATGCCATACCCGAAACTAGGGTTTTTGGTTCTTGTTTTTAGGCGTTTGAGTTTAAGGAAAAATTGAGGCAAATAATGGACATGGATGAAATCAGGAAGGAGAGACGAACAGGACCATGGCTTTAGATTGAATTTTCATGGCCTGGATTTGGTTTTAGGTTCAACCTACGCTTTTTGCTGCGGATACGAATCCGCAGGTAATCCCTGTAAAAATCCAAGGACAGGGACGAAGACGTGTCCCCATCCCATACGCTCATTCAAATATTTCGCGCTTGTTTTATTTATTTATTTCATGCATAATAAATGTTTGTCCATATAATATTTGATACCTAATCCACTAACAATATAAGCGCATTGGCTCAGTGGCTAAGGCAGGCGTTCAAGTACCAACGGGACCTGGGTTCGAATCCCAGGTCCCCAACTTATTTCTTGTATTTTTCTTACAGATGATCCAATGCAAAGCCAATGGTGTGGTCCATCATACTCCTTCAGATCCCAAGCGCCAGATGGTCTCTAGGCCAAATCTAATGGCCCAAAAGTGATATCTACCATACACCCAGGGTCAACGTGTCACATGGAATTGCAAAAGTCAATACAGGCCTGCGCCTGTTGGGCCAAAGAATTTCCAATCTCACTCCCTTTCCAGGCCCAACACCCCTTTGAGTATTTCTTTCTTATGTTTTATCTTATTTTATTTATTTGTTTTACTAATTATTTTTATTGTTTAATTGACCAATTAAATTATTTTCCTCATAAAATCAAAAACACAAAAATATATTTTATTTATTAAAATTAAATTCATGACTTTATTTTTGTAAATAAATTAATTTAATCAATTTAGCTTTAATTAGGTTTAAATTTTAATATTTTTGTAATATTTAAAATCAATTTAGATAATTAGGTTTTATTAACATTAATCCAATTTATTTTATTTCTTCAAATACTCAAAAAATCCAAAAAAAAAATCTTTTTTAAATTAATTAATTAATTTATTCAATTAACTTAGATCTAATTTCTTTTTAATTCAAAAAATAACAAAAAAATCATTTACTTTCAAAAGGGTCAAAACCCTAAAAAATGCATTCGATTTAATTTTTCCGCGCGCGATCCGTTTATGATATTGACGTATTGTTTTTCCGGAATGTAATAGCTTTTAATTAGGACTTTATTTTATTTTCCGCATTTTAAATTAAAGGGTTGTTTTTGGCGATGTAAATACCCGACGCCTTGTAATAGTTTAGATTTAATTTCCGCACATTTAATTTCCGCAACCTATAAACTGTTAGATGTTTGGTAATAGGGGAATGCATGACAAGATCGAATGTATGAACTTAAAATCAACATAGCTCACCCATGACATGTACAAAGATAAAATTAACCAAAATAACACACTCGCACATGCGCACTCTTAGGGTACACCTCACTTGGTTGCCTTCGAACGTGGTCATTGAGTATAGGAAATTTTAGAGGTCGTCCTCTTTTCCAAAGATCATAGTTGCCTCGAAACGGTTGCCTCGGAAAAATAATCTAAGACATTAGGGTTACCGCTAAGGCGTCCTAACATTGCATTAGTGACCACACGTCCCTTAATCGAATTGACCCTTAAAACTCCAACGACGATGCTACCTACTCATCAATAGTGGGATAGCATTGTCCAAAGGACATTAGCACAAAATAATTCCTTTTTCGAGTAGGTAGATGGTTCTTAAGTACTTGCTCTTTCTAAAACAAAACAAAACTTTTCGCACTTACACCTTTCAAACAAAAAACTCTTTTCAAACCCACAAACACAAAGAAAAGTAAATGTTTGAAAACACTTTGAGCAAGTACCTAAGAGCCCGTGGATAACCACGGATAGAAAGGGTGTTAACACCTTCCCTTTCTATAATCTACCCCCCGGACCTGAGAAACATCTCGAAAAAGGAATTTTTCTGTGCTTTTTTCCTTTCCTTGTTGGATAGAATAAAAGACGGTGGCGACTCTTGCTCACCGCGACATTTTGCGAAAACAAACGCAAAACGCAAACCAGCATTCCAAAAAACAGTCAGTTCTCTCCCACCGTATCACACCAGCGCAGCATGGCGCTCGTCGTCTGGGGAACCCGAGGACCCACTGGATCCTTCTCTCCCCGAGTCAGCAGGCGGGCCCATCCGCGTAGCCTGCTGCGGTCTCACCAGGCTCTTATTTACCTGCAAAGTACAGGAAACCGGTCAATTCGACAGCAAATCCGCGTGCCTGCCAAAAAGCCGGGGAGAAGTAAGCAACGCTCAGATCGAAACTACAGCCATTTGCGAGAGAAACGAGAAACAATTGGACCTCGACCAGACACCGATACCCCAACACCGACCATGCATCAATCATGAACGACACGAGCGTAACATGAGCACCCCAGGAGAATCTTGAATCACGCGACCAAGTTCATAATTTTGCTTACCCGGTGCTAGAACACTACGGGGAGACTAGCCTACATACTACCGAAAGGATGAATATCCCGGTCAAGTTCATGACTCTACCGACCAAAACGCATTAGTGTCGCGAGCAAGATCATTAATCATATGCTCAAACTTATGAATGCCTCGGGAACAACCATGAATCAGGCGCCTAACGCGCTTAAATCTACCGGGCATAACTTCCAGATACAAGTCTCTACTAGCAAACATCATCAAAACTATCTATAACACAAGAAAGCAAAGAGAAAGGATACTTACTTGGAAGAAGATGCGTAGAAACAACGGTGGTGGAAGTAAACGGACGGTGAACGACACGGCGGTATCAACAGTGTTATGGGGACTCACGACAGTAAAAACAGAGAAAGTAGGAGAGGCGTGTGTTATACCCCAAAATTTGCCCTCCCATATTCCTCAAGAAATTGCCAAGCCAAGCTAGAAAATTCCCCAAGGGTTGTGCAGTGCAACAATCTCCCATACAGTCAAATTAGGGTTTTGAGTCTGATCAAGAAAAGGAAGTTGTCAAGGGCTCAATCAAGTCTCATATGCTTACAAACATGGTCAAGCATCCTCATATCAAGTTTCAAGGTATTCAGCTCAAGATTGCACAGTCAAAACCCTAAATTGCACTACAGTCAACTGTAGGGGCAAAATGGTCATTTGGCAGTCAAAAGTTCAAATTTTTGGTCAATATATCATTTTGAAGCCACAAACATCATTTGATCAATGCTTGATCATGATTCTCAAAATTTGGCTCAGAAATCATCAAAGATGCAAAAGTTGCTATATTTGGACAGCTGAAAAAGTCAACTGAAATTGACCAGGGCATAACTTTCACATGGATTATCAGAAAAATTCCATCCAAAGCTCATTTTGAAGAGAAAGACACTTCCTACAACTCATCTTCATACTTCAAGTCCAAGAAATGCTCTCACAAAAAGTTATCAATTTCAACATTACAGGTCATTTTCAAAAGTCAACAAAAAGGGACTTTAAGTCAAAGACCATAACTTGAGATTGGTAAATCAAAATGACATGGGACCAAAGGCATTGGTTAAAGGACTCAAAGACCTTTCCAAAATGTCCAAGAACATGTGAAAAGCTTAAACATTGAGCAAGTTATGCCTTGTAGAAGTTGGGAAATTTTTGTGAAATGGCAAAAGTCAACTATCTTTGAAAATCCAATTTTTGACAAAAGGGCCCCATTTTTTTCACTTGGTTCATCCTTGTCATGCCACACACGTGTCCCATGGTTAATTTCAAGACCAAATATTGATTTTTTTATTTTATTTAATTTTTGATGATTTAATTCATTTTAATTCTTTGAAAATTCAAATAAAATTTATAAACCAATGGAATAGTGTCATGTGAACTTGGACAATTTCTATGTATCATGAACCAACTCAAGAAATCAGGCTAGGGTTCATTTGCACACTAGGTCTAGGTTTTGGCTAAAAAGGAGGAAAAATGGTTAAGAGTAAAAACCCTAAGGCTAATTCCTTCATGAGCTTGAATCTAGGTCAAAGAGCAAGCCAATTCCATTCCATGATCATCACTGAGTCAAACCCTAACCATAAGGGACCATATGCTGCGCTGAAGAGCCATTGGACAATTTGAAAATTTAGCCATATAAGCCAAATCTGATTTCAAGGTTGGGGGATCTTAGAAGCCTTAATTCTTTTCCCATTAGCATCCTGAGGCACTCCTGAACGAATCTCAATCACAAACAACAACAAAAGCGTAAGGAATTGGTGGATCGTACTCAAACTGTACAGAACTTTTTTTGAAATCGTGTTCTCAATTCTAAGCATGATCATTGCATTTTAATTGTAGATTCTTGTTCCTTACAAAGTTTCAAAGCTAACCTCTACATTTAATTTGATTTTTGCATCGTATATAGGATTTCACCATGACCAAAATTTAGGGTTACAGGTTGCTTGAATTAGGGCTTTCGCGTAGAGGTAAAATTAGGATTTCAGAACAACACCATCACACTCAACGCATCTGGACGAAAGGATTCATACACTCGCGCCTAATTTATATTAGGAGATGAGCTAATCGCTATTTTTCTGTAGCTAGCCTAAGGAAACATCCACAAAACCGTTGCCAATGTGTTTTAGTTACAGGGACGATGAAGACGAAGGCATCGTGTCAGCTGGTGATTGATCCATTCAAATTTGCGCGCGTTTGACCATTATGCGTTGGTTTTAATATTTATTATTTGTTAACCATATTATATTAAATGAAATCAAGTGGCTCAGCTGGCAGGTACCAACGCGTATGACTCTCATGACCTGGGTTCAAGTCCCAGGTCTGGCAAAAGTTCAATATTATTTTTCACAAGTGAATCCCATGCAATGCTGGAATGAAGATGCACCATACACCCAGGACCAAGCCTTGACACGTCTTCCTGGAGATCAAACTAAAGGCTTAGATTTGAGAGACACGCTGCACTTGGTCAAAGGCATCACACCTGAGCCAAAAAGTCAATGGACTTCAAAGCTAATGGGCCAGAAATTCCAGGCCTGGACCCTCCAAATTGGGGATACCCCCCCCCCCCTGGTTTGCATTTTTATATTTTTCTTCTTACCTTTATTTTTGCTATTTTATTTCTTTTATTGTTTCAACATAATTAGTTTATTTTTCTATAAAATATAAAAACATTCAAAAATCAGAAAATATAAAAAAATATGATATTTATTTTATTATGATTATTTTCTAAATAAATACTTGTAATTATTTAGTTTTAATTAGGTTTTCAATTTTAATCCTTTTTTTAATAAAAATCCAAAAAAAACTAGAATTTAGGTTTAATGGCTTTTATTTTCTTTTTTTTAATTTTCCCTTTTTTTCAGAATAATAATATTATTTATTTATTTTCATAAATTAAAAATTGTACATAAATTAATTTAGAATTAAATTAGGTTAAAAGTCAATATTTTCATAATAAACTTAAAAAACATTAGAACTAGGGTTTATCATTTTAATTTTAATTAATTTTTCTTTTTTCTTTTAAAATCTAAAAAACACAAAAATACTATTTTTCATTTAATTTTAATTTTAGATAACTTAATTATTTTAATTCCTTTAAAGGGTTCAACGCCCTCGCATTTGATTATTTTCTTTTTCGCGCGTTTCATTTATTTCTTTTGTGAATGTAATATACTTGTACCAAAGCCATGTACTAGCTATTAGACATTTCTTTTCTGCAATTTATTTTAAAACGGGTCTGGATTAATTTGGCGTTGTAGACCCTCGCCCTTTGTAATAGCGTAGGACTTTTATCTTTTCCGCACTTTAAATTCCCGCACTTTTAACTGTTAAACAATAACATGAAAGAATGAATGCCCAAAACTAAAATCGCATCGTTAGATCACCAATGCATGACAAGACAAACAATAAACTGAAAATGACACACAATTCGCACACACCACCCCTAGGGTACGCCTCACTGTTGCCTTTCGAAAGGTGATCATCGAGTAGAGGATATTTTAGTAAGTCCTTATGTTCCATTGATCTAGTTGCCTCGAAACAAGTTGCCTCGGAATAGTTGCCTCGGAATAAAAGATCAATGGCATAAGGGTAGCTTCTAAGGTGTCTTCCCATTGCTCCGGTGATCACCATGTCCCTACAAACTCGAATTGACCCGAACACCTCCAACAGTGGTGCTACCTACCTCTCAATGGTGGGATGGCACTACTTTAAAGGACATTTACACAGACGAATTCCTTAGGGTAGGTAGGTTCTCAAGGATACTTGCTCTAATTTCAAACAAATCAAAATACTTTTCACACCAACACACTTTCAAAAACTTTCAAAACAAACTTTTCAAACACTCTGACGTATGAGTTGAACTGAAACTTTTCAAAGAATATTTTTGAAACCCACATTGAAAAGCAAGCAAACATTTTGAAAACACATTGAGCAAGTACCTAAGAGCCCATGGATAACCATGGATAGAAAGGGTGCTAACACCTTCCCTTTCTATAACCTACCTCCCGAACCGAGAGCAATCTCTTTAAAGGAATTTTTCTGTGCTTTTGTCCTTTCCATTTGGAGAAAATAAAAGACGGTGGCGACTCTTGCTTCCGCGACATTTCGCGAACCAACTTTAAAACAGTCAGTTCCAGATCCACCGATCACAGAACTGGCGACTCTGCTGGGGATAAAACTTAAAGTGAGGTGTACCTTAGGACTAAGATCATTGTGTTTTCAATTGTTTTCCTTGTGTGCTTTAAAATTGTGGGACCGTCTTGGGAGTTCTATAGATCCTAACCCGGATCTGGGGATACCTTTCTTAGAAAGTAGCAACAAGGCTGTGAGGGAACTGTGCGGGGTATACCGACATGGTTGAAACAGTCTGCTACGTTGATGTGGCACTTTGGTGTGTACCGGTAACCCTTGAGTCAGTCAAGGAGAGTACGGGGCCTCCATGTGGTGTCATGAAGCATCAACAGACCTTAGGAACCTTAATTGAACCATCTTGGCCTCTTTAGGGTAGTGAGATAACTGACTTTGGTGCAGTCCGAGGTTGGTTGATACTCGATACTACACTCAATTGAGGGTTGCTTTCCTGGAATATTTCGGTCGCCAGTTCAGTGGCTAAATCGAAACGATGAACAATGAAAGCAATCCCGTGATATTGGGAACCTTAGAACCCGGTTACTTTGATTAGGACAGGTTGAACCCACCCACTTCAAGAGGGTAGTACCCCAAACTTCATGCTGGCCTAAACTCTAAGGGCTCTTTTGTGTGACTTGTGTGCCTTTGTACTTGCCTATTTGCATGCTTGTTAGCAGACACATGAACTACTTACAGGTTTTGTTTATAGTCCTTAACTAGGACTCATAACAAAGTATACTGAATTTCTTGCAGGGTCTGTTTATAGTCCTTAATTAGGACTCATAACAGGGTATCCTAAGTTTCTTGCAGATTTTTGCAGTCCTTAATTGCAGTCCTTAATTGGGACTCACATTACCCCCATGCATATCATGACATCATACCATTGCATACATCCTAACCCATTTCAAGGATCTCAAGGGCTTGTGATACAGGTCATATAAATCAAACATCTAGCAAGGGGCAAAGAGGATTTTTTTTTTCTCTAGACAAAGTTGTCAGGGGCTATGACCCACTTGATATGGTGAGCTTTGACTCCTGAAGAAGGTTCCCTAACCAAGGTTGTTTGGAAATCAAAACCAGACATGATGACTAAAGTCAGGGGCTATGACCCACTTGATATGGTGAGCCTTTGACTCTTGAAGAAGAGTTCTTAATAACATGGGTGTCCTTCAATCAAGCTCTAAATTCCAAATGCTAACAAATTTCCTTGTTTACCCCGCGAGGTCCTTGAAAACATTGCATGCATATCATACACATCATTGCATCACAGGTATCCCTTTTGCAGGTCACTCACCTTTCCCGCTGTTTATTTCAGCCATGGCTTCCCAACAAGACAATCAGGACTTTCTTGCTCAAGAGACCCGGTTCGGGAAAATCCTCCTGAACCTATCCAAGGGGCAGGAAGAGCTAAGGACACTTATCATGGAGACTTTTGTCAGGAACAGTGCTGAGGATGAAAGGCTGGAACACCTACAAGCTGAGGTGGATGCATTGAAAGCCCAGATGCTGGGGCAGATGACTGCTATTCAGGGTTTAACTCAAAGACAAGATGAGCTCGGGGTTCTCATCAACAAACTACTTCAGGGCAACCAACTGGGGCAAACATCTAAGGGTAAAAAGCCAATCATCGTTCCACCACCTTTGAGACAAAGAGGCAAGGAGAAAGCTCCTCATATGGCTCCAATATCACCAATTCAGCAGCAACTTCACCAACTTCAGACAGACAAGCCCAGGAGGCAGTTCACCCCGCTCAATATGTCGCCGTTTCAAGCTTTACAACGCCTGTTGAGATTGAACCTGATCACATTAAGGGATCACCCCCAGAACCCCAACACAGCACATCCTGCTTACGATCCCAATAAAAGGTGTGCCTACCACTCTGCCTGTCCAGGACATAATGCAAACGAGTGTTGGGCTTTGAAAAACAAGATCCAGGACCTGATTGATGAAGGAGCACTGGAATTCACACAAGATGGTCAGGCTGAATTTTTCTACCATCCCTCCAAGGCTCACCATTTGAAGTGACAAGCCCTGAGACTAGAAATTTTTGTTCATTCGAATTTTCAAATTGTAATTTTCTGTTGATTGTTCAAACGTTTACTCATGATTAAAACATTGTTATTTCATTAATGCATCGCTTATGTCTATTTTTGAATCAATATGTTCGCATTTACTGTATGCAAACTGTTTTCATATTTTTTCTGATGTCAACTCTCGTTAATTCTAAGCCTCTTGAGGGAGGATGACGAAAACGATACCGCAATCTTTACAGTATGCTTTTGAACAGACCCCGCTGATGAGGTACATGCATTGTTTCAATTCCTAAACACTGGAGTAATAAGGAAGATAATCCCTCGTCAACCCCTTTGAGCCAAAGAAGTAGGAGTTTTTCTTTTCGAAAATCAAAACCCTTTATCATAACCTGGGGCAGGGTAGTCTCTCAGTTGATCCAAGTACATAACGAATGGCACCAAAGAGGTCCTTACAAAACAAAAGATAGTGATAATTCCAAACAATCATACAGATAGGCAGTCATTATGTCTCAAAAAATAAAAACCCATTAAGTCAAAACCTATGAAGGAGACTTACAAAACTGGGGCATCCCGCTGACTGTAATCACAAAAGAAACAGTTCAGGCAAAAAATAGGGATCACAAAATCAAAAAAGGAGGTCACACAAACCCTCGACAAAAAAGGAATGACTGCCTATTCAAAATAAGTTATCCATCACCAGAAAATTAGAGCAAAGACTCAAACAAGGTCTAATGTATGATCAACTGAGTTTAGGTTTGGAGAACATCACGAAGAGAGGGTGGGTACAAATAAAATTTGAACCTTTATACTTTGTTTCTTAAACCGTGAACCAAGCCACGTTACAACCCTTAAAAGTCCTAGCTGAAGCATGGGTTAGTTCGAAAGCATACTGTTACGAAAGGTATCCTGACTCCTGAAGGCCTACGGTAAATACGGAGTTGACATTATGTTTTACAAACATTCACTTGTTTTATGAAAAAAGAATGCATTTTCAAAATATTCAAGACAGACATAAGCTTTGTATTTTTGATATAACTTTGTTTGCATATGACTTTTTGTTTGAACAGCGTAGAAATTCGCATGACGAAAGTCTAATGAACAAGAGTATCTCCAATCCAGGGGCACGGCATGATCATGGTCTACCATCTGGGGCAGTTAAGTCAAGATCCAGAGAATCTCTCAAAAGGCCAAAAAGCCTGGGGCAAATCTCTGCCTAAGTCACTTGGGGCAATCCAGCAACGAATCTTGCACGATCAGACACGCGACACCACCAGCCTGGGGCAAATCTCTGTCTAAGTCACCTGGGGCATTGGACGATCAAACGAAGATCTTCTGGTGGCATGGCAAAACACTGCTAACAGGGGCAACTCCCTACATTCTGAGAGCGTAGACATAGTCGAAAAAAATACTGCGCATAATCAAAGACCCGCTAGGTTGACATACCTAAGCAAAAATAAGGGCTTCCCGTCAAACTAAAAGGGTTCGGGCAAAATGAAGGGATGAAACGAAAAACATGTACACCCGGCAAGTCGAAAACCTGAAAAGGCGGCTTGGGCAAAAATGGGTATCCCGGTGGACTGAAAACCCGAAAGGGCGGTCCAGGCAAAAGTTAGGGATCGAAGCGTACGACTATGTTCCGGTATCTCGTCACTTGTCTACCCGAAGATTTGTCAACTACCCACACAGGTATCCTCTTCCCTCACCTCCGAAGCAGGGGCAATAATGAGCTATCCAGGCGATCCAATTGCTCTGTCAACCAAATTACAAAGGACAGATCAACATAAAAATGATTACCATCTACCTTTACAAATTCCAGATCGTGGGCTAACGTCCGAGACCAAACAGGACAATTATCCACTTAATCAAAATCATGCAACCCAACACCGGTTTCTGCTCAACCTTCAAAGTCATACACAGACTCCTCCTCCATAAGATAACCTAACCCCGGTTCATCAAGAAGTTTTTACACAAACTTATCCAAGTAACCTAACCCCGGTTCCTCCAGAAGTTTTTACACAAATTTATCCAAGTAACCTAACCCCGGTTCCTCCAGAAGTTTTTACACAAACTTATCCAAGTAACCTAACCCCGGTTCCTCCAGAAGTTTTTACACAAACTTATCCAAGTAACCTAACCCCGGTTCCTCCAGAAGTTTTTACACAAACTTATCCAAGTAACCTAACCCCGGTTCCTCCAGAAGTTTTTACACAAACTTATCCAAGTAACCTAACCCCGGTTCCTCCAGAAGTTTTTACACAAACTTATCCAAGTAACCTAACCCCGGTTCATCAGGAAGTTTTACACGAACTCCTCATCAAAGTAACCCTACACCGGTTCCTTCTCTTCAAGATGCAGTTTTACATGGACTCGTCACCCAGAAACCCTACACAGGTTCTCCCTTTCCAAGAACGAAGTTTTACACGAACTCATCATCAAAGTAACCCTACCCAGGTTCTTTCTCCATTTCAGATACAGTTTTACACGAGCTCGTCAGCAGACAACCCTACATAGGTTCCCTCTTTCAACTTACAAGGTTACAGTTCAATTCCCCAGCAGCATATATTCTTAACAAGCGTCCCCGGCAGTCTTGGTCTAAAGATTTTTCCCCGGCGGCATACATCAACATTTCAAAGGAATCACTTCCCCAGCATACCAAAACTTCCCCAGAAGAGTCCAATCCGGTTTCCCCAGGAAAGTTGGAACCCATCTCCCCAAGCAGTAAGCTTATCCCCAGTAGATTCGGGAAGCTTATCCCCTCGCAGAGCACGAACGCGTCGTCTGGCTTGATTTAAAGAGTTATTTCCTCAACAGGATATAACTGGGTTATCCTCAGCCAAAAGCCAAGGAAAGGTCGTCGTCAACGTAGTTCTTTCCTATCCCCAGTGAAGTCTATTCACACTTCCAATACAACAACGGTATCCCCAACAGATTTACTATCACCATTCAAGCAAGGCATCTCTCTTCCCACAGAGTATTGCTTTCCAGCATGATCGCCAGAGTATCTTTTCTCCCCGCAGAATCTTCCATTCGCCAAGTTTATTCCGCAACGGAGTCATCTTCTCCTACCGATATTCTTGCAACTATCATCCCCAGCGGAAGCAAAACCTATTCTTCGACATCAGCCCAGGATACGACTTCCCGGCACCCGTCAAGGATTCACTTTCCTAGACAAAAACATACATAAAACATCACATACATCATTATAGCATGCATGTACACATCATATCTTACAAATCTCATTTATGTTGAGAACATCATTGCTTGATCCATATCATGCATTGCATATGACTGACTTTTACCTTTCAGGAAAGATCCAGTTAAGTTCTCAAGCTACATTTCAAGACCTAGACTGGTTCAGTTAAATCGTCCCAAGATTTTCCTGATTTCTTATCCAGTCAAAGGCCTTCTCTGGTTCAGTTAAATCGTCCCAAGATTTTCCTGATTGCTTATCCAGTTGAAGACATTTCAAGACCTAGACTGGTTCAGTTAAATCGTCCCAAGATTTTACTGACTGCTTATCCAGTCAAAGGCCTTCTCTGGTTCAGTTAAATCGTCCCAAGATTTTCCTGATTGCTTATCCAGTTGAAGACATTTCAAGACCTAGACCGGTTCAGTTAAATCGTCCCAAGATTTTCCTGATTGCTTATCCAGTCAAAGGCCTTCTCTGGTTCAGTTAAATCGTCCCAAGATTTTCCTGATTGCTTATCCAGTTGAAGACATTTCAAGACCTAGACCGATTCAGTTAAATCGTCCCAAGATTTTCCTGATTGCTTATCCAGTCAAAGGCCTTCTCTGGTTCAGTTAAATCGTCCCAAGATTTTCCTGATTGCTTATCCAGTTGAAGACATTTCAAGACCTAGACCGGTTCAGTTAAATCGTCCCAAGATTTTCCTGATTGCTTATCCAGTCAAAGGCCTTCTCTGGTTCAGTTAAATCGTCCCAAGATTTTCCTGATTGCTTATCCAGTTGAAGACATTTCAAGACCTAGACCGATTCAGTTAAATCGACCTTAAGATTTTCCTGATTCTTACCCAGTCAAAGGCCTCTCTGGTTCAGTCAGATCGACCCTAAGATCTCCCTGATTCTTATCCCAGTAGAAGACACCCCAGATTTTTCTCAACGAGCGTTGTTGAGGTTAAAGTCGTCCAAGGCTCTCTTACCATTCATGCTAAGGAAGTAATCATCCCTGGTTCTTTCATCGCCGTTTGAAGCTCCAGACTCAGCTCCTGTAACCAGTCAGGACACATCTATACCAAGCATCTAAAATCAGCTCCTGCAACGTGTCAGGTACTCATTTTTTCTTTTGCAGGTATGCAGGTTCTCGCCAAGGAATCTCTTACGCAATCAAACATCCATATGGCATCTATAAGCCCATTCCCATCATTGCCACTATGTGAGCGCAAATTTCTGGGCATTCTAGTGTCCAATCATCTTCTACCCTCGGATTACGAAAGGCACGTCAGCCAATCCGCATCCTCAGGTCTAAGAAGATTGAACAGGGGCAACTGTTATACCCAAAAATTTGCCCTCCCATATTCCTCAAGAAATTGCCAAGCCAAGCTAGAAAATTCCCCAAGGGTTGTGCAGTGCAACAATCTCCCATACAGTCAAATTAGGGTTTTGAGTCTGATCAAGAAAAGGAAGTTGTCAAGGGCTCAATCAAGTCTCATATGCTTACAAACATGGTCAAGCATCCTCATATCAAGTTTCAAGGTATTCAGCTCAAGATTGCACAGTCAAAACCCTAAATTGCACTACAGTCAACTGTAGGGGCAAAATGGTCATTTGGCAGTCAAAAGTTCAAATTTTTGGTCAATATATCATTTTGAAGCCACAAACATCATTTGATCAATGCTTGATCATGATTCTCAAAATTTGGCTCAGAAATCATCAAAGATGCAAAAGTTGCTATATTTGGACAGCTGAAAAAGTCAACTGAAATTGACCAGGGCATAACTTTCACATGGATTATCAGAAAAATTCCATCCAAAGCTCATTTTGAAGAGAAAGACACTTCCTACAACTCATCTTCATACTTCAAGTCCAAGAAATGCTCTCACAAAAAGTTATCAATTTCAACATTACAGGTCATTTTCAAAAGTCAACAAAAAGGGACTTTAAGTCAAAGACCATAACTTGAGATTGGTAAATCAAAATGACATGGGACCAAAGGCATTGGTTAAAGGACTCAAAGACCTTTCCAAAATGTCCAAGAACATGTGAAAAGCTTAAACATTGAGCAAGTTATGCCTTGTAGAAGTTGGGAAATTTTTGTGAAATGGCAAAAGTCAACTATCTTTGAAAATCCAATTTTTGACAAAAGGGCCCCATTTTTTTCACTTGGTTCATCCTTGTCATGCCACACACGTGTCCCATGGTTAATTTCAAGACCAAATATTGATTTTTTTATTTTATTTAATTTTTGATGATTTAATTCATTTTAATTCTTTGAAAATTCAAATAAAATTTATAAACCAATGGAATAGTGTCATGTGAACTTGGACAATTTCTATGTATCATGAACCAACTCAAGAAATCAGGCTAGGGTTCATTTGCACACTAGGTCTAGGTTTTGGCTAAAAAGGAGGAAAAATGGTTAAGAGTAAAAACCCTAAGGCTAATTCCTTCATGAGCTTGAATCTAGGTCAAAGAGCAAGCCAATTCCATTCCATGATCATCACTGAGTCAAACCCTAACCATAAGGGACCATATGCTGCGCTGAAGAGCCATTGGACAATTTGAAAATTTAGCCATATAAGCCAAATCTGATTTCAAGGTTGGGGGATCTTAGAAGCCTTAATTCTTTTCCCATTAGCATCCTGAGGCACTCCTGAACGAATCTCAATCACAAACAACAACAAAAGCGTAAGGAATTGGTGGATCGTACTCAAACTGTACAGAACTTTTTTTGAAATCGTGTTCTCAATTCTAAGCATGATCATTGCATTTTAATTGTAGATTCTTGTTCCTTACAAAGTTTCAAAGCTAACCTCTACATTTAATTTGATTTTTGCATCGTATATAGGATTTCACCATGACCAAAATTTAGGGTTACAGGTTGCTTGAATTAGGGCTTTCGCGTAGAGGTAAAATTAGGATTTCAGAACAACACCATCACACTCAACGCATCTGGACGAAAGGATTCATACACTCGCGCCTAATTTATATTAGGAGATGAGCTAATCGCTATTTTTCTGTAGCTAGCCTAAGGAAACATCCACAAAACCGTTGCCAATGTGTTTTAGTTACAGGGACGATGAAGACGAAGGCATCGTGTCAGCTGGTGATTGATCCATTCAAATTTGCGCGCGTTTGACCATTATGCGTTGGTTTTAATATTTATTATTTGTTAACCATATTATATTAAATGAAATCAAGTGGCTCAGCTGGCAGGTACCAACGCGTATGACTCTCATGACCTGGGTTCAAGTCCCAGGTCTGGCAAAAGTTCAATATTATTTTTCACAAGTGAATCCCATGCAATGCTGGAATGAAGATGCACCATACACCCAGGACCAAGCCTTGACACGTCTTCCTGGAGATCAAACTAAAGGCTTAGATTTGAGAGACACGCTGCACTTGGTCAAAGGCATCACACCTGAGCCAAAAAGTCAATGGACTTCAAAGCTAATGGGCCAGAAATTCCAGGCCTGGACCCTCCAAATTGGGGATACCCCCCCCCCCCTGGTTTGCATTTTTATATTTTTCTTCTTACCTTTATTTTTGCTATTTTATTTCTTTTATTGTTTCAACATAATTAGTTTATTTTTCTATAAAATATAAAAACATTCAAAAATCAGAAAATATAAAAAAATATGATATTTATTTTATTATGATTATTTTCTAAATAAATACTTGTAATTATTTAGTTTTAATTAGGTTTTCAATTTTAATCCTTTTTTTAATAAAAATCCAAAAAAAACTAGAATTTAGGTTTAATGGCTTTTATTTTCTTTTTTTTAATTTTCCCTTTTTTTCAGAATAATAATATTATTTATTTATTTTCATAAATTAAAAATTGTACATAAATTAATTTAGAATTAAATTAGGTTAAAAGTCAATATTTTCATAATAAACTTAAAAAACATTAGAACTAGGGTTTATCATTTTAATTTTAATTAATTTTTCTTTTTTCTTTTAAAATCTAAAAAACACAAAAATACTATTTTTCATTTAATTTTAATTTTAGATAACTTAATTATTTTAATTCCTTTAAAGGGTTCAACGCCCTCGCATTTGATTATTTTCTTTTTCGCGCGTTTCATTTATTTCTTTTGTGAATGTAATATACTTGTACCAAAGCCATGTACTAGCTATTAGACATTTCTTTTCTGCAATTTATTTTAAAACGGGTCTGGATTAATTTGGCGTTGTAGACCCTCGCCCTTTGTAATAGCGTAGGACTTTTATCTTTTCCGCACTTTAAATTCCCGCACTTTTAACTGTTAAACAATAACATGAAAGAATGAATGCCCAAAACTAAAATCGCATCGTTAGATCACCAATGCATGACAAGACAAACAATAAACTGAAAATGACACACAATTCGCACACACCACCCCTAGGGTACGCCTCACTGTTGCCTTTCGAAAGGTGATCATCGAGTAGAGGATATTTTAGTAAGTCCTTATGTTCCATTGATCTAGTTGCCTCGAAACAAGTTGCCTCGGAATAGTTGCCTCGGAATAAAAGATCAATGGCATAAGGGTAGCTTCTAAGGTGTCTTCCCATTGCTCCGGTGATCACCATGTCCCTACAAACTCGAATTGACCCGAACACCTCCAACAGTGGTGCTACCTACCTCTCAATGGTGGGATGGCACTACTTTAAAGGACATTTACACAGACGAATTCCTTAGGGTAGGTAGGTTCTCAAGGATACTTGCTCTAATTTCAAACAAATCAAAATACTTTTCACACCAACACACTTTCAAAAACTTTCAAAACAAACTTTTCAAACACTCTGACGTATGAGTTGAACTGAAACTTTTCAAAGAATATTTTTGAAACCCACATTGAAAAGCAAGCAAACATTTTGAAAACACATTGAGCAAGTACCTAAGAGCCCATGGATAACCATGGATAGAAAGGGTGCTAACACCTTCCCTTTCTATAACCTACCTCCCGAACCGAGAGCAATCTCTTTAAAGGAATTTTTCTGTGCTTTTGTCCTTTCCATTTGGAGAAAATAAAAGACGGTGGCGACTCTTGCTTCCGCGACATTTCGCGAACCAACTTTAAAACAGTCAGTTCCAGATCCACCGATCACAGAACTGGCGACTCTGCTGGGGATAAAACTTAAAGTGAGGTGTACCTTAGGACTAAGATCATTGTGTTTTCAATTGTTTTCCTTGTGTGCTTTAAAATTGTGGGACCGTCTTGGGAGTTCTATAGATCCTAACCCGGATCTGGGGATACCTTTCTTAGAAAGTAGCAACAAGGCTGTGAGGGAACTGTGCGGGGTATACCGACATGGTTGAAACAGTCTGCTACGTTGATGTGGCACTTTGGTGTGTACCGGTAACCCTTGAGTCAGTCAAGGAGAGTACGGGGCCTCCATGTGGTGTCATGAAGCATCAACAGACCTTAGGAACCTTAATTGAACCATCTTGGCCTCTTTAGGGTAGTGAGATAACTGACTTTGGTGCAGTCCGAGGTTGGTTGATACTCGATACTACACTCAATTGAGGGTTGCTTTCCTGGAATATTTCGGTCGCCAGTTCAGTGGCTAAATCGAAACGATGAACAATGAAAGCAATCCCGTGATATTGGGAACCTTAGAACCCGGTTACTTTGATTAGGACAGGTTGAACCCACCCACTTCAAGAGGGTAGTACCCCAAACTTCATGCTGGCCTAAACTCTAAGGGCTCTTTTGTGTGACTTGTGTGCCTTTGTACTTGCCTATTTGCATGCTTGTTAGCAGACACATGAACTACTTACAGGTTTTGTTTATAGTCCTTAACTAGGACTCATAACAAAGTATACTGAATTTCTTGCAGGGTCTGTTTATAGTCCTTAATTAGGACTCATAACAGGGTATCCTAAGTTTCTTGCAGATTTTTGCAGTCCTTAATTGCAGTCCTTAATTGGGACTCACATTACCCCCATGCATATCATGACATCATACCATTGCATACATCCTAACCCATTTCAAGGATCTCAAGGGCTTGTGATACAGGTCATATAAATCAAACATCTAGCAAGGGGCAAAGAGGATTTTTTTTTTCTCTAGACAAAGTTGTCAGGGGCTATGACCCACTTGATATGGTGAGCTTTGACTCCTGAAGAAGGTTCCCTAACCAAGGTTGTTTGGAAATCAAAACCAGACATGATGACTAAAGTCAGGGGCTATGACCCACTTGATATGGTGAGCCTTTGACTCTTGAAGAAGAGTTCTTAATAACATGGGTGTCCTTCAATCAAGCTCTAAATTCCAAATGCTAACAAATTTCCTTGTTTACCCCGCGAGGTCCTTGAAAACATTGCATGCATATCATACACATCATTGCATCACAGGTATCCCTTTTGCAGGTCACTCACCTTTCCCGCTGTTTATTTCAGCCATGGCTTCCCAACAAGACAATCAGGACTTTCTTGCTCAAGAGACCCGGTTCGGGAAAATCCTCCTGAACCTATCCAAGGGGCAGGAAGAGCTAAGGACACTTATCATGGAGACTTTTGTCAGGAACAGTGCTGAGGATGAAAGGCTGGAACACCTACAAGCTGAGGTGGATGCATTGAAAGCCCAGATGCTGGGGCAGATGACTGCTATTCAGGGTTTAACTCAAAGACAAGATGAGCTCGGGGTTCTCATCAACAAACTACTTCAGGGCAACCAACTGGGGCAAACATCTAAGGGTAAAAAGCCAATCATCGTTCCACCACCTTTGAGACAAAGAGGCAAGGAGAAAGCTCCTCATATGGCTCCAATATCACCAATTCAGCAGCAACTTCACCAACTTCAGACAGACAAGCCCAGGAGGCAGTTCACCCCGCTCAATATGTCGCCGTTTCAAGCTTTACAACGCCTGTTGAGATTGAACCTGATCACATTAAGGGATCACCCCCAGAACCCCAACACAGCACATCCTGCTTACGATCCCAATAAAAGGTGTGCCTACCACTCTGCCTGTCCAGGACATAATGCAAACGAGTGTTGGGCTTTGAAAAACAAGATCCAGGACCTGATTGATGAAGGAGCACTGGAATTCACACAAGATGGTCAGGCTGAATTTTTCTACCATCCCTCCAAGGCTCACCATTTGAAGTGACAAGCCCTGAGACTAGAAATTTTTGTTCATTCGAATTTTCAAATTGTAATTTTCTGTTGATTGTTCAAACGTTTACTCATGATTAAAACATTGTTATTTCATTAATGCATCGCTTATGTCTATTTTTGAATCAATATGTTCGCATTTACTGTATGCAAACTGTTTTCATATTTTTTCTGATGTCAACTCTCGTTAATTCTAAGCCTCTTGAGGGAGGATGACGAAAACGATACCGCAATCTTTACAGTATGCTTTTGAACAGACCCCGCTGATGAGGTACATGCATTGTTTCAATTCCTAAACACTGGAGTAATAAGGAAGATAATCCCTCGTCAACCCCTTTGAGCCAAAGAAGTAGGAGTTTTTCTTTTCGAAAATCAAAACCCTTTATCATAACCTGGGGCAGGGTAGTCTCTCAGTTGATCCAAGTACATAACGAATGGCACCAAAGAGGTCCTTACAAAACAAAAGATAGTGATAATTCCAAACAATCATACAGATAGGCAGTCATTATGTCTCAAAAAATAAAAACCCATTAAGTCAAAACCTATGAAGGAGACTTACAAAACTGGGGCATCCCGCTGACTGTAATCACAAAAGAAACAGTTCAGGCAAAAAATAGGGATCACAAAATCAAAAAAGGAGGTCACACAAACCCTCGACAAAAAAGGAATGACTGCCTATTCAAAATAAGTTATCCATCACCAGAAAATTAGAGCAAAGACTCAAACAAGGTCTAATGTATGATCAACTGAGTTTAGGTTTGGAGAACATCACGAAGAGAGGGTGGGTACAAATAAAATTTGAACCTTTATACTTTGTTTCTTAAACCGTGAACCAAGCCACGTTACAACCCTTAAAAGTCCTAGCTGAAGCATGGGTTAGTTCGAAAGCATACTGTTACGAAAGGTATCCTGACTCCTGAAGGCCTACGGTAAATACGGAGTTGACATTATGTTTTACAAACATTCACTTGTTTTATGAAAAAAGAATGCATTTTCAAAATATTCAAGACAGACATAAGCTTTGTATTTTTGATATAACTTTGTTTGCATATGACTTTTTGTTTGAACAGCGTAGAAATTCGCATGACGAAAGTCTAATGAACAAGAGTATCTCCAATCCAGGGGCACGGCATGATCATGGTCTACCATCTGGGGCAGTTAAGTCAAGATCCAGAGAATCTCTCAAAAGGCCAAAAAGCCTGGGGCAAATCTCTGCCTAAGTCACTTGGGGCAATCCAGCAACGAATCTTGCACGATCAGACACGCGACACCACCAGCCTGGGGCAAATCTCTGTCTAAGTCACCTGGGGCATTGGACGATCAAACGAAGATCTTCTGGTGGCATGGCAAAACACTGCTAACAGGGGCAACTCCCTACATTCTGAGAGCGTAGACATAGTCGAAAAAAATACTGCGCATAATCAAAGACCCGCTAGGTTGACATACCTAAGCAAAAATAAGGGCTTCCCGTCAAACTAAAAGGGTTCGGGCAAAATGAAGGGATGAAACGAAAAACATGTACACCCGGCAAGTCGAAAACCTGAAAAGGCGGCTTGGGCAAAAATGGGTATCCCGGTGGACTGAAAACCCGAAAGGGCGGTCCAGGCAAAAGTTAGGGATCGAAGCGTACGACTATGTTCCGGTATCTCGTCACTTGTCTACCCGAAGATTTGTCAACTACCCACACAGGTATCCTCTTCCCTCACCTCCGAAGCAGGGGCAATAATGAGCTATCCAGGCGATCCAATTGCTCTGTCAACCAAATTACAAAGGACAGATCAACATAAAAATGATTACCATCTACCTTTACAAATTCCAGATCGTGGGCTAACGTCCGAGACCAAACAGGACAATTATCCACTTAATCAAAATCATGCAACCCAACACCGGTTTCTGCTCAACCTTCAAAGTCATACACAGACTCCTCCTCCATAAGATAACCTAACCCCGGTTCATCAAGAAGTTTTTACACAAACTTATCCAAGTAACCTAACCCCGGTTCCTCCAGAAGTTTTTACACAAATTTATCCAAGTAACCTAACCCCGGTTCCTCCAGAAGTTTTTACACAAACTTATCCAAGTAACCTAACCCCGGTTCCTCCAGAAGTTTTTACACAAACTTATCCAAGTAACCTAACCCCGGTTCCTCCAGAAGTTTTTACACAAACTTATCCAAGTAACCTAACCCCGGTTCCTCCAGAAGTTTTTACACAAACTTATCCAAGTAACCTAACCCCGGTTCCTCCAGAAGTTTTTACACAAACTTATCCAAGTAACCTAACCCCGGTTCATCAGGAAGTTTTACACGAACTCCTCATCAAAGTAACCCTACACCGGTTCCTTCTCTTCAAGATGCAGTTTTACATGGACTCGTCACCCAGAAACCCTACACAGGTTCTCCCTTTCCAAGAACGAAGTTTTACACGAACTCATCATCAAAGTAACCCTACCCAGGTTCTTTCTCCATTTCAGATACAGTTTTACACGAGCTCGTCAGCAGACAACCCTACATAGGTTCCCTCTTTCAACTTACAAGGTTACAGTTCAATTCTCCAGCAGCATATATTCTTAACAAGCGTCCCCGGCAGTCTTGGTCTAAAGATTTTTCCCCGGCGGCATACATCAACATTTCAAAGGAATCACTTCCCCAGCATACCAAAACTTCCCCAGAAGAGTCCAATCCGGTTTCCCCAGGAAAGTTGGAACCCATCTCCCCAAGCAGTAAGCTTATCCCCAGTAGATTCGGGAAGCTTATCCCCTTGCAGAGCACGAACGCGTCGTCTGGCTTGATTTAAAGAGTTATTTCCTCAACAGGATATAACTGGGTTATCCTCAGCCAAAAGCCAAGGAAAGGTCGTCGTCAAAGTAGTTCTTTCCTATCCCCAGTGAAGTCTATTCACACTTCCAATACAACAACGGTATCCCCAACAGATTTACTATCACCATTCAAGCAAGGCATCTCTCTTCCCACAGAGTATTGCTTTCCAGCATGATCGCCAGAGTATCTTTTCTCCCCGCAGAATCTTCCATTCGCCAAGTTTATTCCGCAACGGAGTCATCTTCTCCTACCGATATTCTTGCAACTATCATCCCCAGCGGAAGCAAAACCTATTCTTCGACATCAGCCCAGGATACGACTTCCCGGCACCCGTCAAGGATTCACTTTCCTAGACAAAAACATACATAAAACATCACATACATCATTATAGCATGCATGTACACATCATATCTTACAAATCTCATTTATGTTGAGAACATCATTGCTTGATCCATATCATGCATTGCATATGACTGACTTTTACCTTTCAGGAAAGATCCAGTTAAGTTCTCAAGCTACATTTCAAGACCTAGACTGGTTCAGTTAAATCGTCCCAAGATTTTCCTGATTTCTTATCCAGTCAAAGGCCTTCTCTGGTTCAGTTAAATCGTCCCAAGATTTTCCTGATTGCTTATCCAGTTGAAGACATTTCAAGACCTAGACTGGTTCAGTTAAATCGTCCCAAGATTTTACTGACTGCTTATCCAGTCAAAGGCCTTCTCTGGTTCAGTTAAATCGTCCCAAGATTTTCCTGATTGCTTATCCAGTTGAAGACATTTCAAGACCTAGACCGGTTCAGTTAAATCGTCCCAAGATTTTCCTGATTGCTTATCCAGTCAAAGGCCTTCTCTGGTTCAGTTAAATCGTCCCAAGATTTTCCTGATTGCTTATCCAGTTGAAGACATTTCAAGACCTAGACCGATTCAGTTAAATCGTCCCAAGATTTTCCTGATTGCTTATCCAGTCAAAGGCCTTCTCTGGTTCAGTTAAATCGTCCCAAGATTTTCCTGATTGCTTATCCAGTTGAAGACATTTCAAGACCTAGACCGGTTCAGTTAAATCGTCCCAAGATTTTCCTGATTGCTTATCCAGTCAAAGGCCTTCTCTGGTTCAGTTAAATCGTCCCAAGATTTTCCTGATTGCTTATCCAGTTGAAGACATTTCAAGACCTAGACCGATTCAGTTAAATCGACCTTAAGATTTTCCTGATTCTTACCCAGTCAAAGGCCTCTCTGGTTCAGTCAGATCGACCCTAAGATCTCCCTGATTCTTATCCCAGTAGAAGACACCCCAGATTTTTCTCAACGAGCGTTGTTGAGGTTAAAGTCGTCCAAGGCTCTCTTACCATTCATGCTAAGGAAGTAATCATCCCTGGTTCTTTCATCGCCGTTTGAAGCTCCAGACTCAGCTCCTGTAACCAGTCAGGACACATCTATACCAAGCATCTAAAATCAGCTCCTGCAACGTGTCAGGTACTCATTTTTTCTTTTGCAGGTATGCAGGTTCTCGCCAAGGAATCTCTTACGCAATCAAACATCCATATGGCATCTATAAGCCCATTCCCATCATTGCCACTATGTGAGCGCAAATTTCTGGGCATTCTAGTGTCCAATCATCTTCTACCCTCGGATTACGAAAGGCACGTCAGCCAATCCGCATCCTCAGGTCTAAGAAGATTGAACAGGGGCAACTGTTATACCCAAAAATTTGCCCTCCCATATTCCTCAAGAAATTGCCAAGCCAAGCTAGAAAATTCCCCAAGGGTTGTGCAGTGCAACAATCTCCCATACAGTCAAATTAGGGTTTTGAGTCTGATCAAGAAAAGGAAGTTGTCAAGGGCTCAATCAAGTCTCATATGCTTACAAACATGGTCAAGCATCCTCATATCAAGTTTCAAGGTATTCAGCTCAAGATTGCACAGTCAAAACCCTAAATTGCACTACAGTCAACTGTAGGGGCAAAATGGTCATTTGGCAGTCAAAAGTTCAAATTTTTGGTCAATATATCATTTTGAAGCCACAAACATCATTTGATCAATGCTTGATCATGATTCTCAAAATTTGGCTCAGAAATCATCAAAGATGCAAAAGTTGCTATATTTGGACAGCTGAAAAAGTCAACTGAAATTGACCAGGGCATAACTTTCACATGGATTATCAGAAAAATTCCATCCAAAGCTCATTTTGAAGAGAAAGACACTTCCTACAACTCATCTTCATACTTCAAGTCCAAGAAATGCTCTCACAAAAAGTTATCAATTTCAACATTACAGGTCATTTTCAAAAGTCAACAAAAAGGGACTTTAAGTCAAAGACCATAACTTGAGATTGGTAAATCAAAATGACATGGGACCAAAGGCATTGGTTAAAGGACTCAAAGACCTTTCCAAAATGTCCAAGAACATGTGAAAAGCTTAAACATTGAGCAAGTTATGCCTTGTAGAAGTTGGGAAATTTTTGTGAAATGGCAAAAGTCAACTATCTTTGAAAATCCAATTTTTGACAAAAGGGCCCCATTTTTTTCACTTGGTTCATCCTTGTCATGCCACACACGTGTCCCATGGTTAATTTCAAGACCAAATATTGATTTTTTTATTTTATTTAATTTTTGATGATTTAATTCATTTTAATTCTTTGAAAATTCAAATAAAATTTATAAACCAATGGAATAGTGTCATGTGAACTTGGACAATTTCTATGTATCATGAACCAACTCAAGAAATCAGGCTAGGGTTCATTTGCACACTAGGTCTAGGTTTTGGCTAAAAAGGAGGAAAAATGGTTAAGAGTAAAAACCCTAAGGCTAATTCCTTCATGAGCTTGAATCTAGGTCAAAGAGCAAGCCAATTCCATTCCATGATCATCACTGAGTCAAACCCTAACCATAAGGGACCATATGCTGCGCTGAAGAGCCATTGGACAATTTGAAAATTTAGCCATATAAGCCAAATCTGATTTCAAGGTTGGGGGATCTTAGAAGCCTTAATTCTTTTCCCATTAGCATCCTGAGGCACTCCTGAACGAATCTCAATCACAAACAACAACAAAAGCGTAAGGAATTGGTGGATCGTACTCAAACTGTACAGAACTTTTTTTGAAATCGTGTTCTCAATTCTAAGCATGATCATTGCATTTTAATTGTAGATTCTTGTTCCTTACAAAGTTTCAAAGCTAACCTCTACATTTAATTTGATTTTTGCATCGTATATAGGATTTCACCATGACCAAAATTTAGGGTTACAGGTTGCTTGAATTAGGGCTTTCGCGTAGAGGTAAAATTAGGATTTCAGAACAACACCATCACACTCAACGCATCTGGACGAAAGGATTCATACACTCGCGCCTAATTTATATTAGGAGATGAGCTAATCGCTATTTTTCTGTAGCTAGCCTAAGGAAACATCCACAAAACCGTTGCCAATGTGTTTTAGTTACAGGGACGATGAAGACGAAGGCATCGTGTCAGCTGGTGATTGATCCATTCAAATTTGCGCGCGTTTGACCATTATGCGTTGGTTTTAATATTTATTATTTGTTAACCATATTATATTAAATGAAATCAAGTGGCTCAGCTGGCAGGTACCAACGCGTATGACTCTCATGACCTGGGTTCAAGTCCCAGGTCTGGCAAAAGTTCAATATTATTTTTCACAAGTGAATCCCATGCAATGCTGGAATGAAGATGCACCATACACCCAGGACCAAGCCTTGACACGTCTTCCTGGAGATCAAACTAAAGGCTTAGATTTGAGAGACACGCTGCACTTGGTCAAAGGCATCACACCTGAGCCAAAAAGTCAATGGACTTCAAAGCTAATGGGCCAGAAATTCCAGGCCTGGACCCTCCAAATTGGGGATACCCCCCCCTGGTTTGCATTTTTATATTTTTCTTCTTACCTTTATTTTTGCTATTTTATTTCTTTTATTGTTTCAACATAATTAGTTTATTTTTCTATAAAATATAAAAACATTCAAAAATCAGAAAATATAAAAAAATATGATATTTATTTTATTATGATTATTTTCTAAATAAATACTTGTAATTATTTAGTTTTAATTAGGTTTTCAATTTTAATCCTTTTTTTAATAAAAATCCAAAAAAAACTAGAATTTAGGTTTAATGGCTTTTATTTTCTTTTTTTTAATTTTCCCTTTTTTTCAGAATAATAATATTATTTATTTATTTTCATAAATTAAAAATTGTACATAAATTAATTTAGAATTAAATTAGGTTAAAAGTCAATATTTTCATAATAAACTTAAAAAACATTAGAACTAGGGTTTATCATTTTAATTTTAATTAATTTTTCTTTTTTCTTTTAAAATCTAAAAAACACAAAAATACTATTTTTCATTTAATTTTAATTTTAGATAACTTAATTATTTTAATTCCTTTAAAGGGTTCAACGCCCTCGCATTTGATTATTTTCTTTTTCGCGCGTTTCATTTATTTCTTTTGTGAATGTAATATACTTGTACCAAAGCCATGTACTAGCTATTAGACATTTCTTTTCTGCAATTTATTTTAAAACGGGTCTGGATTAATTTGGCGTTGTAGACCCTCGCCCTTTGTAATAGCGTAGGACTTTTATCTTTTCCGCACTTTAAATTCCCGCACTTTTAACTGTTAAACAATAACATGAAAGAATGAATGCCCAAAACTAAAATCGCATCGTTAGATCACCAATGCATGACAAGACAAACAATAAACTGAAAATGACACACAATTCGCACACACCACCCCTAGGGTACGCCTCACTGTTGCCTTTCGAAAGGTGATCATCGAGTAGAGGATATTTTAGTAAGTCCTTATGTTCCATTGATCTAGTTGCCTCGAAACAAGTTGCCTCAGAATAGTTGCCTCGGAATAAAAGATCAATGGCATAAGGGTAGCTTCTAAGGTGTCTTCCCATTGCTCCGGTGATCACCATGTCCCTACAAACTCGAATTGACCCGAACACCTCCAACAGTGGTGCTACCTACCTCTCAATGGTGGGATGGCACTACTTTAAAGGACATTTACACAGACGAATTCCTTAGGGTAGGTAGGTTCTCAAGGATACTTGCTCTAATTTCAAACAAATCAAAATACTTTTCACACCAACACACTTTCAAAAACTTTCAAAACAAACTTTTCAAACACTCTGACGTATGAGTTGAACTGAAACTTTTCAAAGAATATTTTTGAAACCCACATTGAAAAGCAAGCAAACATTTTGAAAACACATTGAGCAAGTACCTAAGAGCCCATGGATAACCATGGATAGAAAGGGTGCTAACACCTTCCCTTTCTATAACCTACCTCCCGAACCGAGAGCAATCTCTTTAAAGGAATTTTTCTGTGCTTTTGTCCTTTCCATTTGGAGAAAATAAAAGACGGTGGCGACTCTTGCTTCCGCGACATTTCGCGAACCAGCTTTAAAACAGTCAGTTCCAGATCCACCGATCACAGCGTGAAAAGGTGAAACGGACTATGGGCCCAGGGATCCTATTTATAGAGATGACGTGGAATATGAAACGTTGCACCGGGGAGCCATGAACCGCCCCCGTCCTCGACACCTACTCACCTAGATAATGATGGCCCTATTCACTAGGGCGGTGTTGCGATTTCCAAGGACCACACCACGTGTCCAACGGACGCAACTGACGCATCCCCACGAGCAACCTTCTATTACATGCTCAACAAGGAAACCCCAGCGTCGAGCACGAAGTCCCCGCGAAAGGGCAAACTGGGATCAAGTCGTGACTCCTGTACCAGGAACAACGACTTGGGGGGCTCTTGTTATGGATTGGGCTTGCCCTTGGCCCAAATCACAAGTAAGGCCCAGATCCAAGCCATGTCCCAAGCTATGCTGGGAACCAGACTCCCCGAGCGTACCCGGTCACGGGCCGTTGCCACTATGCCCACCGCTGCCCGCAACGAGCAGTTTCTCCGACACAGACATCCCAACTCAAGCCCTGCCCGAGCATCCTCCCCGTAGGGCAGACTCAGTCCCTCCGGATGCTCCGGAGTCTTTAGAGCTCCGGGAAGATCGCATCTTCGTTCTTCCTTGTTCTTCGCGGAGCACCATCCAGGAAAGGGACCACGTGCAGGTCCCCACTACTCACGTAGAACCTGGCAGTCCCTTTGTTGGGCCAATTTTGGTCAGCCCAATAAAGGGACCTTGGCTCAGCACTGGGGGCTATAAATACCCTCTGTTCCAAGAGGGTCAGATATTCATTCTCTAAGACACCTATATACAATTTTCCTACTCATTCCGTCGTTGACTTTATCATCGGAGTGCTTTGCAGGTACCCCTCCACCTCTTCAAATTCAATTCGAGCCAGCTGTGACGGTCCAATTCTGATCCGATAAGATCAGTAATGTAATTAGAATACTTTAAAAAATTAATCTAAAACTTAAAAAGCTATCTAAAAGTTAAAATTTATGATATATATATATATATATATATATATATATATATATATATATATATATATATATATATATATATATATATATATATATATATATATATATATATATATATATATATATATATATATATATATATATATATATATATATATATATATATAAAAGTTGATTTTAAAATAATTCAATAAAAGTTTTACATAATAAAAAATAAGTTTGAATAAAATATAACAATTGTTAAAAAGAATTACTTAAAACCTCTTTTTTTTTTAATTTGCTTTAGACTTTAATATTTGTTGGACCGACCCTGACTAATAAAGAAGATCAGAATCATAATTAATTAATCTGTTTTTTATAAATTAAAATAACAGTTAATTGCAGCTCACAAAATATCGGATAAATCTAACCATTAATAATTTTACAAAATTTTGATAACAATATATGAAATTGACCTCTAATATTGATTCTCAAGCTTCTTCAAACAGATGTATACAAATTAAGAGGTACAAATACATTATAATTTATTAATACTATTATTTTACAATAAAATCATAACAAGAGGAAACAATAGAAGCAAAGCAGGCTACTAGTTATTTAATTCTTAGAAAAACATAAAAGAAAGAAACATCAATAAGGTCGTTGTCCATCAACATTGCCAGGTGGTGAATAGCTACAAATCACAAAAACCCAACCATTCTTACATTTGGACTTACCACAACCAAGATAAACAGAATCACGCCAAACAATTTGAGTATAATGCAAACACTCATCATTAACACAAGAGTTTGAGTGGTAATCATAATCAGGCTTTTCAGTTATCCAAAACTTCACAGCATCAGAACCATTCATTTCACCATAACCCTCAGCAAGATTCTCACCAAAAGGTCCCATAGAGTGCTCAAGTTCACAGTCATTGATTCTCTTGTTTGCATAGTCTTGTGCATAGGCTTCAAGGGTATGGTTCCAATGAAGTGGACTAACACCAACCTCTTCTCGAGCTTGATTGTGTACTTCAAGGAAGTCTTGAGGGGTGTTTTGTGCTAGGGAAATATTTATGCAGAAAAGGGTTGAGGAAATGAAGAAAATGGTTAAGATTATATGAAATGAAAACCTCATGTTGATTTGTTCTTAATTGATGAAATTTGGATATTTGTTGATTGAGTGAAGGAATGTATGTGAGGGTATTTATAGCTAGAGTGTGGAGCATATCAAGCCGTAGGAACCGAAGAATTAATAATATTCAACTTTTACACTCTTTATTATTCACCTTAATTTTCTAGATTACCATTTTTTTAAAATCGAAATAAAGTCCACTAACACTAAACATGACCACATTATCTGTTTCTACGTGAATTCACCTAAATCCGTTTTAATTTTTGACCGTATGTGTGTATTTTCTTTTTATAAAGGCCAATAATATATTAAAAAAAGAAAAAAGAAATATAAAAAAGGGACCAATTTAACTCACCAAAAAGAGGAAAATCTAAAGAAATTTATGTCTAATCTATTTTTTGACAAAGTCATTCTTAATCTCAATAATCTCAATAGGTATGAAATCAAAATAGATGATAGAAGTTATTGTTAGATATTTGGGTATGATAATTCTGAATAACTTCGAAGAATCGTGTTCGTACACTTTCCGAACAAAGTATTTCGACCATATTCTTGCTTGAGTTCACGAAATCTTTGTGGGAATAATTCTCTGAGAACAATTTGTTTCTGGCAAAAGAAACTGATTACAAATGTAGAGAGAAAGTGTCGGTTTTTCGTCTTTGAAACTGAGGCCAAATGACTCCTTATATAGGAGATCAATAACTGAAACCGAAAAGACACACCGCCGCCCCTTGGACTCCAATAGGGCGTTGCCCCGCACCCCGCCAGGGGCTTCGCCCCTTGGAACCCCAACGGGGCGCTGCCCCGTACCTTGCCAGGGGCTTCGCCCCTTAGAACCCCGTTTCAATTATTCATATTCAATTATACATTGGCTCGACGAGCGTGCACTCCGCACTTCCCTAACTCGTTTCCAAGCTTAACGCATAATTGCATCGGCCTTTAGTAAATCACATTACTACTAAAATACATTGGTGATACTAAAATCACCAACAGCTATGTTGAGAGCTATATTTGCACACAAAAAATCAGCACAAGTGTTTTCTTTCCTACATATGTGAGTGATCATGATGTTAGTATTGTTAGATATATCCATGCAATAATTCTATTTTCTTCTAAGCCTCTAAGGAACTAAAAGAGAGTTGGAGAAAGCTTTGACTACCCTTCATGAATTTGTTTCAATCTAAAATTTGAGTCAACCACTATTTATACCAATTCCTATGGCCTTCAAAATAGCAGAAAATTTTACATAAATACAAGAGCCAAAAAGTAAATTTTTTGCAAAAACTAACATAAAATCTCCATATTATTCCTAAAAATTCCTCCACGTTTTGAAGCTGCTTGTGTAGCATGATTGTATGCGCCATCACAATTGCACATGTTCCAACCATGATTTAGAGGAGACCAGATGACTTTTTTAATTGTAGGAGCTATAGGGGCCGAATTGTAACTCCAAAAGCTTTGATAAAAGAGAAATCATACAAATAGATTGAAGATGAACTACAAGTATTATTATCTGTCAGTTGGACTTGATTCACGATCCAATTGATGGAGAAAGTGATACTAGGTTTTATATCGTTGTGTTTGATGTTGTTTCTCAAACTCTAAATCTGGTTGATTGAGAGAGTCATAGTTTTCTTCAAGACCAAATAGACATGTTTTGGTTTACCTTAAATCCAGAAGGATAACCAACCATCAAGAGCATCAACATTGTTGTATATCCCTAGCTTTCTCATAAGCAACAACTAAAGACACTTACACTTTGTTTAGGAGTTTGATGGGAGAGGAGAAGAGATGACTTTGAATTTTTTTAATTTAAAAATATAGGGAAATTTTTAATATTTTTTTAAAAATATATTTTGTTTTTTAAATGTTATAACAACAAAAATTATATTTGAACAATTTATCTAAGCCCTCCAAATTCCTCCCCCAATACAAATTTTAAGTTCTCTCAAATTAGGGGGTTTTTGGTGTTACGAAGAAAAGAAAACACTCCCAACCAAAATCTTTCTATTGTTTTCACTCAATCCTTCTTATTTTTCAAAGCCCTTCCCTCCCTTTCTCTCCAAACTCACAAATAAAGTCTTAGAAAATTTACATTGAAAAAACAAATGATGAGTAGTTTCTACTTTGGAGTTACACAGTAAGAATTTGGATGTCAATACAATACCTCTTTTCATAACCATAGCTTCAATAAGAGTTTTGTCATGTAGGAGCCTCTACATTAATGTTGACTTTCTTGGAGGGATGTCATTGCTCCAAACGGCTTTAGCCCAGGCAGCATCATGGAAAAATGTTGATTTAAAGTTGTAAGCATCTTTTAGGCAAAGTATCCCAGAATCACTTTTGTTCCAGATAAGAAAGTATTTGTTTAAATTATTAGAGTAAGGGGCAGTAGGGATCATAATAGTAAGGAACAAGAACCAAACAAACCAGTTATGAGGGATAGTCCACTGACCCTGGTGAATATGCTCAGATATCACCACATTAGACTTGATACCCTTAATCTAGACAAACTCTATAGTTGTGTGATGGATTAGTGGATTACCACACCAAGAATTAATCCAAAACCTAATGGAGTTACTCGAACCTAGATACCATGTAGTGTTGTTGGTCATGACTGAGAATTCTACTTTAATATCAGTCTAAATGGGTTGAAAACCAGTTTGAGAAACGATTCTATTGAACTTTCTCATTATAATGAATCTAAAGTAGATAAAATATTTTGCAAGGTTTATGGTCTTATTAGAGGCTTTAGAGTAGATAGAGAAAATCGTCTTGAGAGTATGAACATTAGACATCCTTCCATAATAGAAAATAAGAATATCATACACATACAATGCATGAGATGAAACATAGTTATTGTTGGAATACTTGATGAGCTCTAGACCAACACTAGTAACCAGTTTGGAAACCATTATAATAAGAACATCTTTTTCTAAACATAAGAGAATGAGGGACAAGGGGTACCCTTGTGTCACCCTTCTGGAACACTTGTAGTAACCATGTTTCTTTCCATTTATGTTGATTAACAAATAGGCTGAAGCAAGAATAGCTTTCATCCAGTTACAAAAATAAGAACTTAACCGAAACTTGTAGAGAACCTTCAAAAGTAAATCCCAACTTATTGTATCAAAAGTTTTGGCAGTGTATGCCTTGAAAGCCAAGTTACCACTTTTGTTATTGTTATCTAACAAATTTATAGCCTCGTAAGATAAACATGTATAGTCTGTCATATTTCTACCATGTATAAAACCTCTCTGTTCATTGGAAACCAGGATGGGCATGATGGAGGCAAGTAAAGTAGTAAGGATTTTAGTAATATTCTTAAGCTTAAAGTTTGAAAGGGATATTGGCCTAAACATATCCATGGTTTAGGCATATTTAGATTTGGGGATAAGAATGACACTACTTACATTGAAGTTTGAGAGAACCTCTTAGTGCACAAGAATCAATGATGAACAAGAATGAATTTAAGAGAGAAAAGAGAATGACGACTGTAAAAAAAGCAAGAGGACTAAAAATGTTGTTGTTTATAACATTTACAACTAGTATATTTATACACAAAGAAAAGGAATATCACATAGGCCCTAATAGAATAGACTTAATGACTAAGTTATCAAAACAGCTAGAAATACTAAAATACCCTTTAATACCATCCCTTAATTTAGGATTTCTAATTAAAAACAACTACATCAATTCCATTCCTTAAGTAAAGAAATTGATCCGTCTTGATTGCATTTATCATGATATATGTCACCTGCTTCTGGGTGCTACAGTGCACAACTTCCAGTACTCCGTTCTGGACTTGACTTCTGAGAAAATGATACTTTGTCTCAATATGCTTGCTTCTCCTGTGTAGTACTGAGTTCTTGGAAAGATTGATAGAAGACTCGTTATCAATCATCAACTTCAGAGGCTTACCTACCTTAATCTTCATATCCTGCACAAAATTCAGAAGCCACACAACTTGACATGTAGCTACAACACCTACAATGTACTCAGGTTCACACGTTGATAGAGTAACAACATATTGCTTCTTGGAACACCAAGAAATAGGACTCCCAAAAACTTAAACAAGTACCAGAAGTATTTCTTCTGTCAACTCTATCTCCACACCAATCAGAATCATAATAACTCATCAACTCTGAATCTGTTTTTCTTCCAGAAGGGAATAGTACTCCAAACTTCAGAGTTCCCTTGATATACCTCAGAATCCTGACAGCAGCTTGGCAATGGGGCCACTAAGATTTACTCATGAACCTACTAACCAATCCAACTGCATAACAAATTTCAGGTCTGGTATTACACAGATACCTCAAAGAACCTATCAACTATTTGAAAATTTTAACATCTACGTCTTCACCCTCAGAGTCATACTCAAATTTATGATTGGTTTCTGACGGTGTAACAATGACCTTACAATTCTCCAACTATAATTTTTTCAGAAGCTCAAGTTCATACTTCAGCTGATGCAAAATTATACATTGTTCAGAGTTTAATAGCTCCATCCCTAGAAAGTAAACCAGCTTTCCTAGGTCAGTCATCTCAAACTCATTCATCAGAGTCTTCTTGTACTTGATAACTTCTTCAGAATAACTTCCCGTCAATAATATGTCATCAACATAAAGACATACCAAAATCATATTGCTTTCAGAATGCTGAAAATACACGCTGTGATACGATGGGAGAACTGACTTGGGATTTCGTGTTTGTGTTCGCAAATGTTTCGGTTTAGCAAGAGTCGCCACCGACTTTTTATTTTATCCTAAGGAAAGGTCAAAAAGCACAGGAAAGACCTATGAGATGTTTTCTTGGGTTCGGGGAGTAGATTATAGAAAGGGAAGGTATTAGCATCCCTTCTATCCATGGTTATCCATGGGCTCTTAGTTACTTGTTTAGATCACTTGCTTTGCTTTTCAATTGTTTGAAATGGTGCTCTTCAATTGTTTGAAATGGTGCTTTGTGTGTGATTTGGAAAGATATTTTGAAAAGAGGCCATTGTTGTGGCAACCTTTGTAATGATTCTTGTTTGAATGTATACAAAGGTGTTTTTGTCTTTTGAAAAAGTTTTCAATGTTTGAAAGTAGGGTTTTGAAATTGTGTTGTGAAGTGTGTTTTGAAAATAGCAAGGATGTTTTTTTGCAAGCTTTTGATCAAGTAACTAAGAGATATCTACCCTATTTTACTCAAAGTTCTTTCTTATGTTTTTAACCCTTTTAACAGTGTTGTTTCACCATTGTATTTGGTGAACAACCTTGTGTTAGGATGTTAAACGGGACAGGCGCGGGTCATCATATAGACCATGATAGCAATTGTGTCAAGTATTTTTGGCAATTTTCTTGAGGGACTTGATCATTTTATTTAGGCAACTCAGATAGAGTCATCGAGGCACTATGATCTTTTGTTTTATTTTTGTTTTGCCAAAGTACTTAACATGTATACCATGGCCCATTTTTGAAGGCAACAAGTGGATTGTAACCCTAGGGGTGCAAATGTGCATTGTGTTTGTTTTTCATGCATTTTGTCTTTGATTAGGTCAAACTATTTGTTGGTTTTGATTTTGCATACAAACCCTAATTCTCTAATCATGGCATAATTGAAAGTATTAAGTGCGTAAAAATAAATCAAAGCTATTACAACTTTGATATAGGGAGGGGGTACAATTTTGAATAAGGGGTTATCTTGCAAGAAATTAAAGCCCTAAATTATTACAACCAAATTGAATTTACAATGCGTAGTATTTAAATGGGCAATATTTAAATAAATACAATAAATAAATATTAAATAAAAAATGTACTATGCAAAAAAAGTTTTTATGTATGCAAAGTATTTTTAAATGTAAAGAAAAAAAAGTATAGATAAATAAAAAAGAATTGATTTTATTTAATTAAGGGGTAAACCCTAATTTTTCTTAAGAAAATGATATTATATATTATTTATATACAAAAATATATTAATATGTACAAAAATAAAAATATATTGAAAAAAATGTTTTTTAGTATAAAATAACAATAAAAATAAAAATGTATTATTTTTGTATTTTTAATTTATGTTTTTAATAAAATAAAGTATATATATATATATATATATATATATATATATATATATATATATATATATATATATATATATATATATATATATATATATATATATATATATATATATATATATATATATATATATATATATATATATATATATATATATATATATATATATATATATATATATATATATATATATATATATATATATATATTAAGTGTGTATAAAATAAAATAAAATATTTACAAAAAATATATATATTCAAGAAAATATTGTCAATGTGAATAAAAATAAGAAATGAAAATAAAAGTATTTTTTACATTAATTTCAAGTTTTAATAAATAATATAAAGTATTTAAACATTTTAATGTTAGAAATAATTAAAATAAATACCAAATAAATGTAAAAATTTATGAAAATATTTTTTAGGCATTTTTTATGTTTGAAAATGAAATAATAAAGTCAGAAATGAAATAAAAATGCAAAAATAATAAAAATACAAAGAAATGGGCCAGGGGGTGTGAAACTGAAAAAGAAGGTGTTAGAAGCAAAAAAGCCAAGCCCAGCTCATTAGCTTCATCTTCTTCCTCCAACTTTTTTTGAAAACGTGCGCCTGTTACACAAACTCGTATCTCCTGTATTTGTGATCTTTTGACAAAACTCAAAACATGAAACTTGTAGAGCATCAAACCACGATTCTAACCATATAAAAAACTTAATCTAACTCTCAAAGACCAGAGAGAATTTCTTTGGCCCTAATTTCTGACCTAGTTTTTTTAGAAAGTTCATGGATGAAATTCTCTTAGCACGTTTAATATAAATGAAAACTGAGCATATGTATGGTTTCAGGGCAATGAGTACTACATCCTTCATTCACAAACCTAAGGCTAAATGTTCCTAAATAGAGAGATAGAAGTTCATGAAAAACCTATTTCAGTTGGATTCGAGTTGGACAATGCAGCAACTTTCAGCGAGGCCTGAGGTTCTTTTGAGCTTGCTTGATGTTCCCTGAACCTTTCCCAATGCTTAGTTTGTTTTAAAATGGCCTGAATCAACCTCTAGAAGTCAACATGCATAAGCTTGAAACAGAAATGGTGAACATTGTAAATGGAGTTACAGTTGGCAATGGAGGTTTGGGACAGCTTGAGTGAGTTGAATGGAAGGTGTTTGAAGTGGAAAGGAGCAAAACGCACGAGCAAAATGAGCTATGGCACTCAAGTTGCAGCAACTGCCCTGTTTTGCAAGTTTTTGGTGTTTTGGTGTTCAAGGGTGTTTGAGGGATGATTGGATCGTGTTTTTGGCTTACAAGGATGTGTAAAACTTGTTTCAAATGTTAGCTTAAGTTGATTTTATCAGATGTGTGAGTTATGGACTTTTGGTACAATGCCTTGGTTTTGAAGCAAAAAGTGGAAGTTGACAATGCAAGGGTTGTACTGGCTTGTAACCTAGCTGCACAAAGTGGTTGAGTTTTGCCTGACATTAGGGAGCCTTGTTTGCTGCAAAGGGCTTGGTGTATGGCTCAAGAAATGGAATTTGACATAAAGCAAGCTTTATGTAAATGGAAGTGTTATCTTTATGCCCAAAATGGAATTATATAATGCTCCCTTGATCAGAACAATGCCTCTAACCAATGTATTTGCATTCAATTTTTGAGTGTAAATTGGTTTAGAGACCTGTAATCAAGTACAAAGCTATCTTGGTCAGATTTTGCAAGTTGTATGAACATGTATTGGCCATGGTTACAAAGTGAGTTTTTGCCAAATTCAAGCATTCGATTCTCCCTAACCACAAATGTGTTTGAGGAGTTCTTGGTCAATTTTGAAAGCTTTCAACATGTACTATAATCCATCTTTGTAATGCAACTTGAGACTCCAAGTGGAACTATGTGAAAAATGGCCAAGAAGATGGGTCAAAATCCTACCTAAACTAGGGCAAAATTTCTCTAAGTTAAAAGTTTTAGGGACCCTTGTTCCAAAAACCATAACTTGAGATCCAAGCTTCTTTTGAGAAAACTGTGTGAATTAAAGTTGTAGAGTTTGTGGAGGACTACAACTTTCATGTTGTAAGTTTTGTTTGAATCCATTTGAATCATGGTGAAAATGTGGGGCAAAGTTAAGAAAAATTAAGAAAATTTCATAACTTAGAAAATTTCTAAATTATGAAAATTTTCAATTTCAAACCCTAATTTACAATTTTGGGTTTATTGATGAACAAGTTTCATAATTTGAAATATCTTGATGAGAAATGACCCTTGGCACTTGATTTTGACCAAAAAGTCAAAGTTTGACTTTTCAGTGTACAGTCAAATTTTGATCAGTTGATTGAAAAATTCATCTGTCAATCCTATGCATTTGAGACCTTTTGAATTTGTTGAATAGGTCAAGATGATGCCTTTGAGCCCTTGAGTCCATGGTTGAGCTTGATTTGCCATTGTCTAGGTCAAACAGTCAAAAATTGCCTTTGTACAGTCAAAACCCTAAAAATGACCATTTTGCCCTTTTGGTGATCTGATCAAATTTCTTGTGGAATTGTGATCCAAACTTGATCAAATGGTTCATATGAGTTCATAATGTTGATGTGGGTCAAAATTCATGAGGTTTGACTATAAATTGGCCACAATTGACTTTTTCCCCAATACAATTGATTTCTAGGTCAACTGTCCAATTGACTGGGCAAAAATTTGATTCAAGGCTTGAAACTTGGTATGGACAAACTTGTGAGTCCAACATGAAATATGAAATTCAATTTGAGCATTGTAGGTCAAAATATCCATGTGCAAACTCAAACCCTAATTCCAGGTCAACAATGCAAGGAGATGTCTTGAGCAGAGCAAACCCTAGCTTGGTCTTGAGTTCCAAGAGTCTTGTGATGAGAAATATTGATAAAATGAGAGGGCAAATTTTGAGGTACAACACACGCCATACTCCTTCTCACACTTGTGAAAACCTTGTTTCTTAAAATATGAATCAATCTTCAAATTCTATGCTCTGGGCGCTTGCTTCAATCCATATAGAGCTTTTTATGTAATTTGTACACCATTCCTTACTGATTCTTTTTCACAAATTCAGGAGATTGTGACACGTATACCTCTTCTTGTAATGAACCATTCAGAAATGTAGACTTCACATCCAGATGCATCAGAGGCCAATTTCTATTTGCAGCTAAAGCAATCACTAGTCTGGTTGTTTCATGTCTAGCTACAGGCACAAATACCTCAAAGTAATCTAGCCCAAGTTTCTCCTCTAGCCACTAGCCTTACTTTGTGCTTTCCAATTGATCCATCTGGCTTAAGCTTCACCTTGAAAAACCATCTGACATTGATGGCTTTCTTCTTATTTGGAAGCTTAGTCAACTTCCAAGTCTTGTTTCTTTTTATAGCCTCAAGTTCTTCTTTCATGGAATCCAATCACACTTTCTTCTTGAGAGCTTCTTCAACACTCACAGGTTTAGAGTCTACTAACATGGCACACTGAATAATCTCTCCTTCTGAATCTACTTCAGTGTCTTGCAACATGTCAAACTCTTAAAACCTTCTTGGTATTCGTATGATTCTTTGTGGCTTATGAACTTGTTCAGAAACTCTTTCAAATTCTAGAACAATATCAGATACTTGACCACCTTCAGAAGTTGGATCGCCTCCAAAACCTTTACTTTCTAAAGTTCCACCTTCAGAATCATGACCTTCACCAGAAACATGATCATCTTTTGAAGCCTGTCCTCCAGAACCTACGTCTTTAGATTTTTTCCTTCTAGAAGCATTACCACCATTAGATTTTGGATCATCATCAAAATTTGGATCAGAATCAGATTCACCATCTGACTCATCTTCAGAGTTTCCATAATCATCATCTGACTCTAACTCTTCTTCAAAACTATCAAGTTTTGACTTATCTTCAGAAGTAGATTGAGACTTGCTCCAATCCCATTCTTCTGGTTCTTTTACAGTGACGTCTATGTTGAGTTCAAATTTATTCGATTCTGGACAATAAATCTTGTACGTAATTGTATTGTGGTATCCCACCAGAATCATTACTTTGCTTCTGTCATCCAGCTTCTCTCTTCTAGCTTCTGAAATGTGTTCGTAACATACAAAACCAAACACCTTCATATGAGTAACACTTTGGTTGTCTCCAGTCTACTTTCCTAAAGGAATAATATCCTTCATCTTCTTTGTTGGAAACCTATTGAGCACATATGCTGACATGGCTACAACTTCTCCCCACAAGTTATGAGGTAGCTTATTCTCTTTCAGCATGCTTCTGGTCATATCAAACAAAGTACGATTTCTTCTTTCAGTAATACCATTGTGTTGAGGAGTATAAGGATCAGTAATCTCATGCTCAATTCCATTCTCATTACAGAAATTCTGGAATTTTGTAGAGTTATACTCACCTCCAACATTCGTTCTGGGAATCTTCAGCTTCTGACCACTTTGTTTCTCAGCCTTCACCTTGAACTTCTGAAGCCCGGTAAACACCTCATGTTTAAACTTGATGAGTGTTACCCATGTAATTCTTATGAATTCATCCATAAAAGACACAAAATATTTATTTCTTCCAAGTGAAGGTTCTGGAAATGGTCCACACACATCAGAATGCACTACTCCCAAAGCATGTTTTTCTCTTGAAGCTACTTATGAAACAAATGGCAATCTAGGTTGCTTTCCTTTCATGTATACCTCACATAACTTCTCAGGCTTCAAAATCTTCATAATGCACATACGAGCTTCTTATAGCTTAGATGCTCTAAGCTTTTGTAGTTCAGATGCCCCAACCTCTTATGCCACAGCTAACTATTAGCTTCACCATCTTCTGAACTAAGACATTATGCTTCTGATGTCTCCACATTCACCTTGAATGTTCTGTTGCTTCCCTGCTCATATTGCATAATCAGCTTCTGATTGGAATCATACAACTTCAAGACACTGTCCTTCATAATAACTGAGAAACCTTTCTCAATGAGCTGACCCATACTCATCAGATTTCTCTTAATTCCAGAAACATACCAAACATACTTGATCATAACGGTCTTGCCATTCTTCACTTTAACTTTTAAATTTCCCATACCTTCTGCATTAAGGTACCTATCATTAGCACATCTAATTTTTGTCCTCCTCTGGAGTCAGAATCTATCAGCCATTGTTTGTTTCCATTCAAGTAATTTGAACAGCCAGTGTCCATATATCATCAGTCTTCCAAACACTTTCCATCAGACTCAGAAGCCATCAATAGCGCAGGTTCATCATTAGAATCTCCTCTAGCTATATTTGCTTCTTTTGATCTCCTTCCCTTATTTGACCAACAATATTTAGCAAAATGACCAAACTGCTTACAACAATAACATCGAACCTTCTTCTTGTCAAACTTCTCCTTATCCTTCTGAGGGTTCTTCTCATCAGAAGTAGAAGTTTCTGACTTCTGGAATCTATCACCATGTCTATTCTTGGGTTTTGACAAAGAATACTTATGGTCCTTCTTGACAAAAAAAGCCTTCAGAGTCAGCTCAACTTTCTTCTCAGAAGTTCTTTCAGTCAGACGCAACTCATGCGCCTCTAAACTGCTTTGCACCTCTTCTTTTCTCATGGTTTCCAAATTTTTAGAATGTTTAATGGCTAAAACAATGTAATCAAATTGAGGAATAAGTGACCTCGATATCTTCTCAATGATTACTTGTTCAGAAAGGTTTTCTTCACAAGATTTCATCTCATTAGTGATCAAAACCACTCTAGAGATGTACTTAGAAACCTTCTCATTTTTATTCATGTTGAGATTCTCATATTGCTTTCGCAGGGACTGAAGCTTCACCTTCTTCACTGATGCGTCATCACTGTAACATCTGACCAGTATATCCTACACGCCCTTTGACGTATCGAATCTGCAATTTTCTCAAACAAATTTTCATCCACACACTGATGGATGAAGAACAACGCCTTTTGATCTTTCTTCCTCTTGTCTCTTTGTGCATTTCTCTGCTCTCCCGTTGCATTTTCTGCAACTGAAACATAACTTTCGATAACAAGCTCAAGATCATCTTGAGCACCAAATAACACACGCATCTGAATCATCCATTTGTTCCAGTTCTTGCCATCAAAAGTAGGAAGTTTGGTACTCAGACTACCGTTTTCGTTCATCCTTAACCTTGTACAACTCAGTCATATCTCACAAGCACATTGTTTCCCAATCCCACAGAATCGAAAAATATGATTCTGTTCAGATTTTGTTCAAGATTTAACACGAATTCAAAAATCAAAATCAATCACACAACGCCTCGCCATTTCACTCGTGTTTCCCGTGAATCCAACCGGAGCTCTAGATTCCAATTTGTTAGTACACAAGAATCAATGATGAACAAGAATGAATTTAAGAGAGTAAAGAAAATGACGACTGTAAAAGCTGCAAGACGAATAAAAATATTGTTGTTTATGATATTTACAACTAGTCTATTTATACACAAAGAAAAAGAATGCCACATAAACCCTAATAGAATAGACTTAATGACTAAGTTATCAAAACAACTAGAAATACTAAAATACCTTTTAATAGAATCCACCCATTCCTGAAAATTTGGATAACTGTTGCACAAACATCTTGCTCAATGACGTCCTATTATGTATGATACAAATACCATCAAAGCCATCTAGGCCGGAGAACTACACTTGTTGAGGCTAAGTACTGAGTTGTGGATCTCTTCCTTAGATGTGAAGATTTTCATAAGAGTGTTCATGTTGGAATCTACCATATAAGGTAGCACCTCATCAACAATATGTGTGTCTTGATTATTTCCTATAAAATATTAGAGATTAGGGAAATAATTATCAGCTAAAGAGGGCATCTCAGTAGGATTTGTCATAGTCTTATCATCATATTCAAGCATTATATAACATTATTGGATCTTTTCATTCTTGTCATCATATGGAAGAAAGTTGTGTTTCTTTCCCCATAACATTGTCAATCCATATTAGCTTTCGCTGCCTTGAAAACCTCTTATTAATTTTGAAATTTCTCCAATTCAAATTAGGTTATCCAAATGACCATCCGGTCTGACTTGATTTGCTTGAGACTTGGTCAGATTATGTATATTACCAAATGTGTCCTTACTCCACAACTTTAGATTGGTCTTAAGGATTTGAAGCTTCTTAATAAGAACATAGGGAAACCAATTACCAGAGTATACCATATTTTATAAATTAATTCTTTGCACTAGTGTGTATTCTGATTTCCCCTAATAGTTGAAGTTGTATGTGAATACTGATATTACCCCAAACTCACTCTATTAATTTTAAAATATCTGTTGGGGGTGTTTATGGTGTGGGAAAACTTGAACAACGTCAAGGAAAGGTGAAAACCCTAATTCCAATCCGGACAGAGAAAGATGTGAAATATGCTTCTAATTTGAATTGTTGTCAAACATGCACAACATTGCACTTTAAAATAGTTGGTCTTTATGTGAATCCTCTCAAAACTAAAGTCGACAAACAACGACTGGAAGATATAGGCACTAGTACATTCTAAAGAAGCATGATTTCAAGATGTACTATAAGCATATGGTATGAAGGATGTTATGTGGAACTCACACACATATGTAGACCACGGAATGTTGTCGAAGATTGTTAGGAGATGCCAATATGAGACACCATATTTTCATAAACCTATTTCCTATAATCTCTATGTGGAAATTTTTTAATGCATACGGCAAATAGTTTCCCTAGGCGTTTTACATTTGTCCACATAGGATGCATGCCACTTCTGAGACGCGTAGGCATACTTTACACCCTGTTTTAGAGGATAGCAAGTGTTTCTCTCCATATGTTAATCACCATCAAACACGAGGATTGGAATATATATTTTGGTATTCAAGGTAGTTATCTTTTAGGACTCGAATCATGAACATCTACTGATAAGTGTAAATTGAAGTTATTTTTGTATATATTTTTTGTTGTACTTATCGATTCTTTGTTGTTAATATCGGTTGAATAAATTTGACTTTTGTGTAAATACGTTTAGTTTGTGTTTTTGTGTACATAGTGTACCATTTGATGTTTTTTCCATTCATTTTGTAGGTATTTGATGCATATTTGGAGCATCGAGGAATAAGGTGTCGAAGACACGGCTCTGGATACACGTTTTTGGAATAAAAGACCATCTTGAGAAAGTTCTATCCAGGAAGGCGCGTTAAATGGAAGTTGCAGCACACTATGAGTGATTTTGTGAAGTTTGGCAGAAGCGTAGATCAGGCAGTCCACTTAGCGCGTGAAGGCTGCTTAGCACGGTCTGTTGAGATTTATTTTATAACTTATATTTCTTCATTTTCTATGTCATGGTTTTGGGTGTATTTGTTCCCAAATTCCATCACTCTCATTTTTGGTAGATTAGCTTAGAAAACAACACTAAGACTTTGCTTATAAATGATTGGAGGTGGATTTCTCATCGACCGACACTGACAAACCAAAAAATTTATGGTTTATCTCTTCTCCTATCTATATATTTCTCTTTTGTTGGGTTTTGTTTGTATTTTTACTTTGAACTTATGTATATTTATCGCTCATGGCGTTATATAAAACTTGCTTTAGAAATCTTTGTCGATTGCTATCCTGAATTTTTGCTCTGTGCTTGGAATTTGAGTTATTATAGACATATACTGATTGGATTCTTATCTAGGATGATTGTCTAATAGTGTCTAGATTCTATAGATAGACTCAGTTCTATTATCTACTTAGAGTGTCTATGATTAATGTCTCTGTATTGGTTGTGTTGTGTTGAGATATCGTCAGCGCGAGTAGTACAGTTGACTTCTGTGTTGTTGAGGTTAGTTGAGAGATCGTTGTCGAGGTGATACAGTGAGTTTTGTATTTGACACGTGATGACATTGATGAGTATTCTAGATTGATTATAACTGGTAAATAGGTTTAAGTATGTGAGGAGTGGATTATATACATGCTTGATAAGTCTCTTCTTCGATGAATGAATTCTTTTTTTGTTAATAACTTTTAATTCCTGCATTTACTTTAAACCCATTTTAACCCAAACTCATAAGCGAGAGATCATCGAACGGCAATTCAATACCATTAATCCTTGTGGAGACGATACAATATAACCTAAATATCATCTGGTAATTAATACTTAATTTTTTCTTTCCACTTTACAGTTTGAGAAAAATGGCGCCGTTGTCGAGGATTGGTGTTTATTGGATCGCATTGCGATAGTTTCTTTGTTTTTAAGTTTTGTAGATATCGTATATATTGTCTATTTTCACTTGTTTATATTGATACTTATATATGTTTACTATACTTGTGAATTTGTTATATCATTGTTTTTTCCTTTCACGTTTGCTTGTGTGTTGGTTAGGAATAGCCGGGCAGAAGTAACTTGGAGGAACGTTCATAAATAAGAGGCGTCGAGCTTACAACGTAAAACAAACATGTTTTATTGTTTTTCTTTGTGTTAGTTTAGATAGTGTGTTGATTGTTGTTTAAACAAGTTGAAATTGGACATGTTTTAAATTCTCAAATCTTCACTTTTCAACTTGTTTATTCATTTTCGCTCGTTTGTTTTTCTGAAAGCTTGCTTTTATTAGCTTTAGGAAGTGTGTATGTGTTATAATTTCTATTTAGTTATGTAAATGAGATGTGTAGGTGATAAGTGGAGGTTGTTGTGTTGCACCAGCTATTTTGTTTTTCTGCATCTAGTGTAGCGCGCTTAGTGTGAAACAACTTGCTTAGCACGCTCTGTTGTGTTGTGCTAGTGAATTCTTTTTATTTCACTTGGCCGTCTTTTTTCCCACTTCCACCAAGACTTTGTATTAGTAAATAACAATAGTATTATTTTTCTAATTCTTTTGTTGTTGTTTTGACTCTATTTTTTGTTTGGTAACTTGGAGAATTTCGATGTGATTTTCCGATTTTGAGTGTTTCAACTCGCAGATGTATGGTAATGATAGTTTTTGAATTTTTGCCTTGCCTTAGAAGTAGGGAGTATTCAAATTATGATGATGGTTGAATTCAAGTTGAGGAGAGAAATGTTTATGTGCTTATGTTGTGATTTCTATGAGGTTGTAAAATAAAAGAAAAAGAAAAAAAAAAGTGAGAAAGAAAAAGAAATAGAAAGAAAAAATTTGAAAAAGTTTTGAAAAACAAAAACAAAAAATAATATGGAATAATGTTGTGTTAATAAGTACTGTGATTAGTTTGTGAACTTTGGGATGAAGAAAGAAGTTTGATGGAAATTTTATGTTTGAACTTTTATGAGTTGATCACTCCCTTAGGTTTAGGCAAGTTTTTGTTTCGATTAGCTTTAGGACTTATCTCTTGTTTGTTAACCAAGCCACATTACAACCTTGAAAAATTCTTGTGATTCTTTCCTTTATATTTTCAATGTGAATTTTTGGATGAATGCATAATTTAGTCTATTATTTTCAAGATTGTTGGATGAGTGTTAAAGTCCTCACTTTTGTGTGTTTTTCATCTACCGATGAAGTTTTACTAAGTGTGATTCATGATTGAGTTTGTTTTGTTTTAGAGTGTTTTTTATTATTTTTGTACTTAGAATTCGTTTCGTTTACATGTTGTCGTTATAGGATTGTGGTAAGTATTTATTTTGCATGTGCGTTTTTGTTTGAACCATAGATTTGTTTTCTATTTTTAAAAACTTGTTGATTCATGATTTTTTGGTTGATTACTTTTTGCTTCTTTAAGTTTGTTTGGCCTTGTTTGAGGACATACAAGTTCAAGTTGGAGAGAGTTTGATAAGTGCAAATTGTAGTTATTTTTGTATATACCTTTTGTTGCATTTATCGACTCTTTGTTGTTAATATCAATTAAATAAATTGACTTTTGCGTAAATACGTTTAGTTTGTGTTTATTTGTATTTTTGTGTACATAGTGTACCATTTGATGTTTTTCCATTCATTTTGTAGGTATTTGATACATATTTGGAGCATCGAGGAATAAGGAGTCGAAGACACGGCTCCGGATGCGTGTTTTCAGAATAAAAGATCAATTTTGAGAAAGTTATGTCGAGGAAGGCGCGCTAAGCGGAAGTTGTAGCGCGCTATGAGTGATTTTTTGAATTTTGGCAGAGGCGGAGATTTTGAGCCCACTTAGCGCGGATAGCGTGCTTAGCGCGGTTTAGGCGGTTTAATGTGTAAATATCAGGCAGTCCACTTAGTGCGTGAAGGTTGCTTAGCGCAGTCTGCTGAGATTTGGTTTATAACTTTCATTTCTTCATTTTCTATGTTATGATTTTTTGGGTGTATTTGTTCCCAAATTCCATCTATGATATGGTGGCCAGAACCGGACTGTTTGAAATGCTGGTTTGCGTTTTGCGTTTGTGTTTGCAAAATGTCGCGGTAAGCAAGAGTCGCCACCGACTTTTATTTTATCCAACTGGAAAGGACAAAAGCACAAAAAAATTCCTTTTTTCGAGATTTTGAGTACGGGGGGTAGATTATAGAAAGGGAAGGTATTAGCATCCTTTTTATCCGTGGTTTTCCACTGGCTCTTAAATACTTTCTCATCATTTTCAAAATTGCTTGTGTGTGTTTGATTTGAAAAAAAAGTTTTTTGGTTTTACTTCGATTTAACCCTTGCTTCTGTCTTCAAGAGTGTTACGAAGTCGTTTTGAAAACTTTGTTTGAAAAGGGTGTAAGTGTGGAAAAGAGTTTGTTTTGAGCAAGTACCTACTAGCATCTACCTACTCGAAAAAGAGAATGTTTTTTGTTCTTGTTTCCTTTAGACAGTGCTATCCTACTATTAGTGAGTAGGTGGCACCGTCATTGGAGTTTTAAGGGTCAATTCTAAAGGGACGTATGATCACTAAAGCAATGTTAGGACGTCTTAGTAATAACCCTAATGTCTTAAGATCAATATTCGAGGCAACATTTCCGAGGCAACTTTCCGAGGCAACATTTCCGAATGGGATATTTGATCTTTTGTTTAGACAAGAGAGCGACCACTAAAATACTCTATACTTAATTATCATTTTACCGAAGGCAACCGAAGTGAGAGTATACCCTAGGAGTGCGCATGTGCGAGTGATTCAATTTCAAGTTATTATCTTTGCACATTTAGGGTTTGCTAACCATTTTAAAATTTACATACAGTCTTGTCATGCAACCCTATTATCATACATCTAACAGTTAATATTTACGGAAATTAAAGTGCGGAAAGTAAAGCTACGCTATTACAAGGCTTCGGATATTACTTTACATAGCCAAAAAACCTGCTAAAACGATAAATAAACGGAAAAAGTCCTAATTAATCTATTACATCCCATGAGCAATTACATCAATATTGTAAAAATAAATAAAGCGCGCGCGAGGAATTAAGAACGATAGGAAATTAGGGTTTTGACCCCGTCTAACCTAATTAAAGGAAAACTATTTTTTTATTATTTCAAGAAAATAAGGGTTTGAATTAAATATGTGCAAACTTAATTACTAATTAATTTTAAATCAAGAAAATTAATTGTATTTGACCTATTTTATATTTTTATGGTTTTTGAGAAAAGAAAATAAGAATTAAATTAAACTAAAACCCTAATTTTCTAATTGTTTTTAATTTATTTACAAAGAAAATTAAAGTTACCTAAAAATTAAATTAACTAATTAAATTAATTTTTATAAAAAAAACCTAAATCTAATTGGATGAAAAAAAACATTTTTATGATTTTATAAAAAATAATTAATTTTTGTTAGTAAAAATAATTTAAATAAATTAAATAAAAGAAATTAAAAAAAGACAAGAAGAGAGTATTGGGCCTGTAATCAGCAATTGGAGGGGTGTAAATAGCAAGCTTTGGGCCCAAAAGAAACTGATCCACGTTGACTTTCCAAGATTCCATGTTGTGCATTGACCAGGGTTTTTGGTGGACCCTCATGTAATGGCCTTCAGATCTGGATGGTGGGTAATCTGATGGTTAGGAGATGATGATCTATGGTGGTCTTCACACCTATGCGCGCGCCTGATTAAGCAAATCAAAATAATATGAAACATGGGGGGACCTGGGATTCAAACTCAGGTCCTATGGCCTTTTCCACTGCCTTATTACCAACTGAGCTGTGTGCGCGTGTTATACATAGAATAACAACAATTGATAATATATAATAATGCAAGTTAGTGGGGGGAAAATAAAAAAAAGCACCAAAATTCAAATGATCAAATGGGAAGGTGCCACGTCTTCGTCCCCAACCTCTCTCTGTTGGTAAAAGATCAATGACTTTTACCTATGGACAAATGTTCGTAGCTATATGCCAACGACTTTCCAAAATCCTCCACAGGTACGACAAATGAAATCTAAAGCCATGAATCAAACCGCCTTGGCCTGCTGAGCATTATGGTGGCCTTCTTGTGGACCAATTTTTCCTGTATAGAAAGACCCTAAAACAAGACCAAGAACCCTAGCAATGGTGAATTTCAATATAGCTTCCAAAAATGCAATTAAATGGTGCTGTTAGCTTGCAAACATGCTAGGGATTACAAATATGTTATTAAAACATGATGAAGATGCAGGAATAATGGAATACGATTTCAAGAAAAACGACAAACCGTGAGGGTCGTGGAGATGAATTTTGGGCACTAGCACGCTTGTTTCTGATTGGTATAGGTTCCTTGCAATCCCAGGAAGCGAATGAGATGGCTAGGGGATCTTGAAAACGCTTGGAAGTATGAAATCAGATCACCACTTTCTTGGAATTTTTTCAAGTTTGGTTCTACCTTTGTGTGCCTCCAAAACCTTGCATTTTTTGTCTGCAATTGTCCACTATATACCACTGATTGAATTAGGGTTACAATTGTGCTCTCAATCTTTATCAATTATGGATTTTGATCTTGATTTGATTCACTTGAAAATCTTTCCAAAATAGGCCAAAATCAATCTTTTTATGCACACCTATGCCTTGCACGATTTGATTCACTTGCTAGCTGTATATGGGACCTGAAATGTGCACAAAATCTTAAGGTTTCAATGGTTTGGATATTTTCATAATTTATTTTGATTTAATTGAAATAAAAAATTGAAATAAATAGCAAAAATAATATAAAGACAAGTGGAAATAGATAGGGCTCGTGGACCATGCTACCAACTCAAAACAAGTGCAAAAAGTTAGGACCATGCTAACAAAAATTGCAATTTGAGGCACTTTTGACTTTTGGCACTTTTGCAAAAAAGGTCAACTTCACCAATGCATAACTTCCTCAATTTTGACTCTTTGAATGTGTTATTGGACTTTTTAGAAATCGTGAGATGTCCTCTAAGCAACCCTTTTTGTCTCATCTCAATTGAGTCTTCGATATTCATGTATGAAGCTTTGACAAAAAAAGGTGTTTTTGTTCACTTTTCGAAATGACCTATAATGTCCAAATTCATAACTTCTTGTGAGTGCATATTATGAACTTGGGTGTTGAAGATGGATTTTAGGTAATTGCATCTTCTTCAAAATGAGATTTTGATGGGTCATTTCTCATAAAGTATGAGAAAGTTATGCTTGGTCAAATTTGAGTTGACTTTTCCTACAAAACCCTAATTTAGCAACTTTTGGGTTTTGATGAATTGTGGGCAATCCTTGATGAATCATGATCAAACCTTGATCAAATGATGAATAATACTTCCAAAGGAGGATGTTTACCAAAAATATTGAAGTTTGACTGTATGTGGGCAACAGTTGACTTTTGCCCTAGCATAATCGATTTTTAGGCCTTTGAGCAATTGACTGAGCAAACTTTCTCTGAAAGGCTTGAAACTTGACATGGATTACCTTGAGAACATATTAGGACAATGGTTAGCACTTGGGATCCCTTGGACTCAAGTATCTTGATGCAACATGAAACCCTAATCTGAGGTAGACTACCTTAGGAGAGAGTTTGTCTAGTCAACCCTTGGACTTCCTTGAGCAATTTGAGGATATTTCTTGAAATGTTTTGAGAAATATGGGAGGGAAAATTTTGGGGTACAACAGCTGCCCCTGTTCAATATTCTTAAACATGAGGATGTACATTTGCTTTTTTGCCTTTCGTGATCCGAGGGTGGAAGATGATTGAACACTAGAGTGCCCAGAAATTTTCACTCGCATGAAGTGGTATTTGTCCTATGATGTTGGGAATGGGCTTACAGATGCCATTTGGAAATTGATGATGGAAGATGGGATTAAAGATGCCATCTGAAGGAGTTTCGATCTCCTAAGAGATTCCTTAGCGAGAGTCTGTATACCTGTTCTTGAGGAAGACTACGCTGGGGAATGTTGATCCCTGTCTTGGGAGAAATAGAACTTTAGGAGCTTCGGTCGTCCATTATTCTACTGGGAAATCGTCTCTTAGTTAAATAGGTTAAAATGAACTATTATCTGGTCGTGATCCAGGCTTCATAGTGATAAGATCGACTGCTATCTGGTCGTGCTCCAGGCTTTACAGTGACTTACTGGGGAGATGATATTAAACTTGCTATCCGGTCGTAATCCAGGCTTCACAATTTCTCAATTCTTATCTGGTCGTAATCCAGGCTTTAGAAGGAATTTAAGTTGTTATCTGGTCGCATCCGGGCTTCAACTTGAATTTAGGGCACACTAATATCCGGTCGACTCCGAGCTTCTTAGTATTTGTCCAGGCAAATTGCTATTTGGTCAAAATCCAAGCTTCGTAGTGTCTTGTACTGTTATCTGGTCGTAATCCAGGCTTTAGTCCTTTTATCGTTATCTGGTCGTAATCCAGGCTTCACGATGCTTTATACCATTATCTGTTTTAATCCAGGCTTCATGGTGTCCTGTACTGCTATCTGGTCGTAATCCAGGCTTCACAATACCTTACTTCTTATCTGGTCGTAATCGAGGCTTCAGAAGAAATCAAGTGGTTACCCGGTCGCCTCCGGGCTTCCCTTTGACTGTTGGGCCTACTAATATCCGGTCGAACCCGGGCTTCATAGTAATTGGCCGGGTAAACTGCTATTTGGTCGTAATCCAAGCTTCAGTGTTCCTCATTGTTATCTGGTCGTAACCTAGGCTTTAGTGTCTTTTGCCGCTATCTAGTCGTAATCCAGGCTTCGCGACGTCTCATACCATTATCTGGTCGAATCCAGGCTTCATGGTGTTCGGAGAAATCAAGATACTATCTGGTCGAATCCGAGCTTCATAACTTGTATTAAAGATATACCACTATCTGGTCGTAATCCAGGCTTCGCGGTGTCTTTGGCTGCTATCTGGTCGTAATCCAGGCTTCACAGAAACTTGTATTGCTATCTGGTCGTAATCCAGACTTCACAATAACTTGCTGAGCTATTATCCGGTCGGAATCCGGGCTTCACGGGTTGTGTTTATGACATACCACTATCTGGTCAAATCCAGGCTTCATGGTATTTGTTTTGCTATCTGGTCGTAATCTAGGCTTCACAATACTTGCTTAGTTATTATTCGGTCGTAATCCGGGCTTCACGGCTTGTGTTTATGACATACCACTATCTGGTCGAATCCAGGCTTCATGGTATTTGTATTTCTATCTGGTCGTAATCCAGGCTTCACAATACTTGCTGAGTTTTTATCCGGTCGTAATCTAGGCTTCACGGCTTGTTGGGGATTAAACTATTATCCGGTCGAATCCGGGCTTCATAGCTTAGAGATAAACCATTATCTGGTCGAATCCAGGCTTCGTGGTGTTTGATACTGTTATCCAGTCGTTCTCCGGGCTTCGCAATATGATGTAGAAATCAAGATACTATCTGGTCGGATCCGGGCTTCATAGCTTGAACTTTGTGAGAATTTGATTGTATTTTTCCTGAAAGGTAAAGAGTTAGTCGTATGTAATGCATGACATGTATCAAGCAATGATGTTCTCAAAATAAATGAGATTGTGTTGTATGATGCCTATGCGCATGTTATGATGTATGGACATGCAAATGTTTTTATGATGTTCTCTAGCTGGGGAAAATAAATCCCGAATTGCTGCTGGAGTAAAAGAGTTGAATTCTTCGTTCTCGCTGGGAATAACGACCGAAGATGATTGTGAGAATAATCCTGCTGGAGAATAAACTGACGAGAAAATGACTTTGTGGGGAAGAGATACTCTGCTAGAGGATTTGTTGATTCGGAGGAATAACCTCGGCTGGGGATGAATTATCATTGTTGGCCGTAATGAACTCTGTTGGGGATTGAGTTTCTGCTTGTGGAAGAAATAAGATCCACTGGGGATAATCTTCTAGTGTCGGTGATAGATAAACTCTGCTTAGGGAGAATCACTATTTTTTAGACACCTTTTGCTCTGCGGGGAGTGAATGTATCTTTAATCGTATTCTCCAACTAGGTCTATGCCTATACCTGGTGGACAGAGCAACTGTAAGGTTTGGACATTTCTGTTTTCCCCTGTTCCTGATATTACGAGTAATCGTCTCTTGTTTCGCATGTAAATATTCATGAGCAGCAATTATTGTCAAATGCATATATAAAAAATGAACCATTGGACGTTCTTGCAAAACAAAACAGAAAAAGAAAAACAATTTGAAATTTCTTTGTGAAAATGAATTGTATTGATTTTGAAGTTGGCACGTAAATAGGTGTTTTTGTACAAGAGGCTGACGTCCTAGTAAGAGAACGCTGCTGAAAGCTATAATTTATATAATTCGTGAAAAACAAAGCAAAACAGCTATGTGAACAATCTCACTGGGTTCCAACTCTGCTATTGCCTTTATATCTTCGAGAGTATCATCACTTTTCTACTTGGTTGAAGGTAGATCAGACTGATTGGCGCCGTCCGAGCTTGATAGTCGATACCGAAGTCTGGTTGCAAGATGATCCGATGAGACATAGTGTTACGCTTTGATCCCTAATTTTTTTCCTGGACCGCCCTTTCGGGTTTTCAGTCCACCGGGATACCCTTTTTTTCCCAAGCCGCCTTTTTAGGTTTTCGACTTGCCGGGTGTACAGTTTTTCATTTTCATCCCTTATTTTTGCCTGAACCCTTTTGGTTCGCCAGGAAGCCCTTATTTTTTCCTAGGCCAGTCAACCTAGCGGGTCTCTGATTATGCGTAGTATTTTTTCATTATGTCTGCATTGACGGGGTGAGGAAGGTCGTCACCATCCACGGTGGTTAGAATCATAGCTCCTCCTGAGAAAATGTTCTTAACCACAAATGGCCCTTCGTACGTAGGGGTCCATTTACCCCTAGGATCACCTTGCGGAAGTATGATGCATTTGATCACCAGATCCCCAACTTGATACTCTTATCGTCTGACTTTCTTGTTAAACGCCTTGATCATTCGCTTTTGATACGTCTGACCATGACAGATAGCAGTAAGTCACTTTTCATCGATTAAGTTCAGCTGATCAAGCCGGGTCTGGATCCAGTCGTCCTCGCTCAAACCTGCATCCTTCATAATCCAAAGAGAGGGTATCTGGACTTCAATGGGTAAGACTGCTTCCATTCCATACACCAAAGAGTAGGGTGTTGCCCCTGTTGAAGTTCGCGTTGAGGTTCGGAACCCATGAAGAGCAAATGGTAACATCTCGTACCAATCTTTGTAAGTCGCCGTCATCTTCTGCACAATCTTCTTGATGTTCTTATTAGCTGCTTCAACAGCCCCATTCATCTTCGGCCGGTAAGGAGAAGAGTTGTGATGCTGTATCTTGAACTGCTTGCAGAGCTCGGTGATCATTGTATTGTTGAGATTCGTACCATTGTCAGTGATGATCCTCTCTGGTACACCATATCGACAGATCAAATTGTGCCGAATAAACCACACCACGACGTTCTTGGTTACTGTAGCAAAGGAAGTTGCCTCAACCCACTTCATAAAGTAGTCAATCGCTACCAGGATGAAACGATGCCCGTTAGACGCAGTAGGTCTGATCTCGCCGATCATGTTGATGCCCCACATTGCAAAAGGCCCAGGAGTTGTCAAAACATTCAGAGGAACTGGAGGTACATGTACCTTATCAACATAGATTTGGCACTTATTTTGACCTCTTTCCTGTCTTCCTCTGTACCCAAATTCACTGATTCCACTGGCTCTTCATGAGGTTGTATGGCCCTCTCTTCCTGTAGTAACAGTCTAGCAAGTTCCCCAGGCACTTCACAATCATCCTCACCTTTGTCCTCGGCTTGGTTGATCGGACTCTCGAAGTCATAACTGGCAGTAGCAGAGTCGTTATCAGTGGGATCCAGAGTGGATGTGGATCTGCATTATGATATGTGAGTGTTTGTAAGACAATAGCTGTTTTAATAAAGTGCAAGATAGAAAAGAAAAAAACAAGGAGCGCAAAATTTGTAATGCAAGAAAATGTCCAATGCTTTATTGATGATATATTAAAATGACAAATATTAAGCCCTCACAAACAAAGCCAAGGTGCCATGGGCAAGGCATCGGGCTGTAAAGATTCAAATTGTCTGTTACAAAACTTAAAACAAAAGTCTATTATTGTGTAATAAAAGAAACGGGCACGAAGTCCTTCGCCGTCCAATTGTTCAATCCACCATCGGTATTCGGGTAAATCCAGCTGTCAATGTCTTACTCTCCTTCATCATCCTCAATTGCATTCACTCCCTGATCATGTTTGGGCATGGGTGTAGTTATGACGTTGGGCTTTTCCGGAGCATCAAACTCGATTTCTTTAGCTTCAATCAAATCTTGCACCTTATTCCTCAAGGCTCAGCATTTGTTTGTATCATGCCCTGGGCTATCAGAGTGATAGGTGCAGCGGGCGTTTGGGTTATACAACAGAGATGTAGTGTTGGGATTCTTCGGGGCTTCCCTCAGAGTTATCAGGTTGGTCTTCAATAACTGCGGTAAAATTTGAGATAAGGTCATACTGAGCCGAGTATACTGTCTTTGTGGTATCTCTACTCTTTGTTGATTGTTGCATTGAAAGAAATGAACCCACAAATTTCTATCAGCAGTGTAGGGCTGGATTTTTCTAACATACGAGCGGAGGTGAAGCTTTGGACAGGATACCCCATCTTACTTGGAAAAGATCGGAGCTTTGAATTTGTGAGGGATCACCACCCCTGAAGCTAGTCCCAAATCTCCGAAGTCCAGACCAAGTATCTTCTGAATCTCCATGGCACTCAGACGGTCTTCAAGTTGTTTGTACCTATCCTCGGCAGGAGGATACTGTTCTTCATCAAAATCAGTGTCATTATCAGAGACTACAGGACTAGGAGCCTTTTCTTCCTCTTGACTCTCTCCTCCTTTAGATGAATGAGACAGATCAGCTTCCTGTCGCAACCTATTCCCAAATTTGTGACCCATATTCATAAGAACCACCTTCTTCTTCTTCTTCTTCTTCTTCTTCTCCTTAATGATGAGAGCCTTCAAATCTTCCTGCCCTTTAGCCAAGTTCAGGAACAACTCTTTGAATTGATCATTTTGTGCTTGAAGAGCTTTAATGGCTTGATTGGTAGGTATTTCAGAAGACATTATGTGCTGAAATAAACAGCGAAGAAGATGAGAAACATGTAATGACACCTATAATGATGTGCATGATAATGGAATACGTATGGAATGATTTCAAAGACTTTGGGAGATTTAAATTTTCAAACCAAGAAATAAACAAACTTTATTAGATTTAAACATGTAAAATGTTTAACAATGCCTTTAAGGCGTTACAAAAGAAATAGACTGAAAACAAATCTAAACTAGAAAAAGCAACAAAATCAGAAATTCCATGGACGCTTTCCCTTCGTGCTGACGTAGTCATTGATCATCCTTTCATTCTCAAGCTACCTTGTGAGCTTTAAGATTTTCCTCTCTTGCTCATGGTACTTCTCCCGGTAAGTATCCCTTTCCTCCTTCAACTGGATCCAGGATCTCTTTAATGCCCCAAGATTAGTGGGCATGGAGGGATGAAGGACTGTATAAGGAACCCCTTCCTCATTAGTATGCTATACAATTATTGGAAACACAGCTTCATAAGGCATCTCAAGCTTCTGAGCTTGGGCTCGGACCCACTGTAGGTAAGGTTGCATAGGGAGAGAAGTCTTTGGTCCTAGATCTTGAGGGTCAGACCTGTTCACCATGCTCCAGGCTCATATAAACCTTCGGCGATGCTTTTCGACGTCCTCCTTATAGTCGAAGACAATGTCTGTAAGAAGTAGCTCATGAGGACCGTCTCTTTGAGCGTGACCAAACTGTTGTAAATCCAAATAAGAACTGTAGGTTATTCCCCCTCTAATTCCAATTAACGGAACATTAGGGTATTCCCCACACCGATCAATGATAGCAACACCCTCCATATCCTTATAACTCCAAAGAATGTTCGTGTGAGCAAGGGATATTATCCTGTAAGGCCATCCTAAACCTTCCTCATTCTTCAGCACGGACTAGAGGAGGTGTGAAATAAACCATGTCGCTAACAGCGGCATGCAACACATGAGGGTCCCTCTTCTACGCGTCGTACGAGTATAGAGGGCATGCAAGATATCACCCAGAAGGGTAGGTACAGGATTGCGAGACAAGAAGATCTTAACTGCATTTACATCTATGAAGGAATATGGATTTGGGAAGAGAACCAAACCATAGATAAGGAGAGCCAAGATGTCTTCAAAAGCCTGAAAGTCCAAACTGTCCCAAAATAGTTGAACTTGATCCATTAGAAACTTGGCTAAGAAACATTTAACCTCGCTCTGTGTCTCCCAGTTGGATACTACATCAGCCTTTTTCAAGTGTAAAGCTGAAGCAATGTCTTCTGGCCTAGGAGTCTCTTCCTAACCTGTGAAGGGAATCTGCTCGAGGATGGATATACCCAACAAATGAGAAAACTCTTCCAAAGTAGGAACTAGCTGATAGTCCGGGAAAGTGAAACAATGATGCACTGGATCGAAGAACTAGAAAAGCACACTCATAATTTGCTCATCCAACCTTGAGGTAACCAAGCTAAGAAGTTGACCATTTCTTCTAATGAATGAAGAAGTATCAGAAACTCTCGAGGCTAAATCTTTGAGTTGAGCAGGTATTTGCACGAAGTTAACTCGGATGGTGTTTCTGCGCATGAAAGCCATAATCTGCAAAACAGAACAAAGATAAATTCCCTCGGTCTTTGAAATGGTTAGTCTACTGAAATATGCATGTTATGTTATGATGCATGATGTCATGATAAAACACACAACAGGTATAGCAGATAACAGACATGGTAAAGGCAAACAAGTCACACAATAGCCCTTAAGTTTCAAGCTTGCATGGGGTCTAGGTACTACCCTCTTGAAGTTCAGTTGGTTTCAACTTGTCCTAATAATAGTAACCGGGTTCTAGAGGTTCTCAATATCACTGACCATCCTCCATCGGTCATGGTTTCAGCTCACACAATCTTTTCTTACGGCCGGAACTATCTCGAGAGTATGGTCTCAATGAGTGTAGCATCGAGTATCAACCAGTTCCCAGCTTTACACTGAGACCGGCTATCTCACTACTTCCTATGGCCAAGTTGGTCAATTATAGGTTCTAAGGTCAGTTGATGCTTAACGACCCATATAGCAACCCCGTATTTTCCTCGTTTCTCCATAAGGGATACCGGGTACTAACCAATGTGCCACATCAATGTAGCTACTTCTTCAACCGTATCGGTCTACGCCGTACAATTCCCTCACAGTTTATTGCTACTTACCTAACAGGTGTCCCTCAGATCCTGGTTAGGATCTATAGTAACTCTCGATACAAGACCCTTAAAAATAAAGCAATCAAATTAACAAAAGAAGCAATTATGATGAACTAATCCTAAGGTATACCCCACTTATGCAAATCGCCAGCAGAGTCGCCAGTTCTGTGATACGGTGGCCAGAATCGGACTGTTTGAAATGCTGGTTTGCGTTTTGCGTTTGTGTTTACAAAATGTCGCGGTAAGCAAGAGTGGCCACCGACTTTTATTTTATCCAACTGGAAAGGACAAAAGCACAGAAAAATTCCTTTTTTCGAGATTTTGAGTACGGGGGGTAGATTATAGAAAGGGAAGGTATTAACACCCTTTCTATCCGTGGTTTTCCACGGGCTCTTAAATACTTGCTCATCATTTTTGTGTTGTTGAGGTTGGTTGAGAGATCTCCGCCGAGGTGATACAGTGGGTTCGGTGTTTGACACGTGATGACATTGATGAGTATCGTAATATGAGTATAACTGGTTGATAGGTTTAAGTCTGCGATGAGTGGATTATATGCTTGTGTGATAAGTCTCTTCTCTGATGAATGAATTCTTTTTCTGTTAATAACTTTTAATTCCTGCATTTACTTTAAACCTATTTTAACCCAAACTCATAAGTGAGAGATTGTCGAACGATAATTCAGTGTCACTAATCCCTATAGAGACGATACGATATAACCTAAACATTATCCGATAATTAATACTTATTTTTTGTTTGCCGCTTTACCACTTCAACATCTACTAGAGTGTGTATTATAAAAATTTGAGATTCTTCAAATTCTCTCGAGGGAACCCAGTATTGATGCACCTCGTATCATATCTCATATGGGTGTTGATATAGTATTTAAGGACATCAAATCATTAATATTACAGAGTCATGTGTAATCATTCTTATGAGAAATTATATATTAAAAAATCATTTCATCCTTTCCATTTAAAACTAAAATAGTGTGAAATCAGTAGTTATCATCAATAGACACATTATTTTTCCAATGTCTTTGTGCATAAAAATAGGAATTTCCTCAATGCATCTTATTATTTGTAAATACGGCGAAGGTGATGGTTTTCTAATGCATGTACCCTTGCTAGCATCATTTTTAGGATATGATAAAAATTGTGAAGATAGTCGACATACTCATTTAATGATGCTAACCGCTCAATTGAGCTATCTTTAGAAATGTATTTTACCCTCTTTGGAGCACCTATTGTTTTATCTATTTGGTAGGTGGTGTCATCTAAGTGGTTTAAGTATAGGCTATTTGACGTGTATGCTCTTAAATGCACAACTTGTAATCAACATTCTTAATATTTCTTGAATCATCTCCAACTCTGATATAATAAATATATTTAATTTATCATTTTTGATTACACTATCATCACCAAATGGAAGCCTTATGCAGTGAATGTGTACTCCGTCCATACATGTCCTGTGTATTGATTCAAATTATATTGACAAAGATACAAGCACGTAGAAGATAAATATTATGAGCTATTAAGACTTGTTTACTTTATTTGTACGACTTCGTAATAAATAAAATTCAATCTCGTATAATAAATATTATAAACTAATTTAGAGTATAAAACCTTATTCTTAAACATATATTATAATATAAAGGAGGTTTGTAATATCTCATATCTTCTTAAATACTTTAACTGTTGTCAGTTGAGATAAATTGAACTCCCATGTGTTGTATTTGTTGTCAGTTAAGATCAATTTAGTTCATATATGCTCTATTATCTGTTAGTTGGGACAAATAAAGTAATTATTAAACTCAAGTAAGCTTAGTTCTTACTCACTAAGGTTGAC